>JAVJIF010014130.1:0-143232 GCA_038442645.1 Agave tequilana | reverse complement strand
AAAACACTTGTATGCATATTCAAGTACGTGATATGTATGTATGTGTCGGCATAGTTCCCTCCCATAACTCCTGTTGCTTTTGCGTGATGGCCAACAACAGTAATCTTCTTGTACTTCTGAGGACTCAGAGGCAACGCGTGTTGTTGTTCTTGAGCAGAACGATCCCTTGCCTTGCTGCGGTCTGCAGCCACCTCCATGTTCTCCGTTGAGCAGACTTGAGACGCGTTGAGGGAATCGTACAAGGGGTTCCCATCGAAGCAGCCGAGCCTGAAGAGCACAAGGTAATTGTTGAACAGAGCAGCATCGCTCTCTTTAACGATCCCTCTTTGAACTGCCTTCTCAAGTTGATGAGGGTAGCCGTATCTGCAGTCGAGATCAAGCACTGTATTCGCATCACCAGTGTGTCATGATAGTTTCTGAAAATTTCAGAAGAAATATTGTATTTCAAGAATACGAACCAGCCCACATAGATTGAGCCGCAGCATCCTCAGACTCGTCGTAGAGAATTCTTCCTTGTGAAAACATAGTATCCACCGAGCCGCAATCGGAAACAATATAACTACATATCAAGACAAGTTGAGGTTGTGAGAAGATTGTTAGGAACAAAAGAGTTCGCATTAAAATAGTAGAGATTCCATGTCTATTAAGGCCCCATTCGCCGCTAATGTTTTCTCTCAAGAGCCTTGCATCTGCGCAGGCCGGAACGCCGTTGATGTTGTTGTACGAGCACATCACACAGCTAACATCGCCCTCCTTCACGCACATCTCAAAGAGTCTTGGATACGTTTCGATCATCTCTCTCTGTTACATTAGCATTGTAACTATGGCGATCGAACGAAGAACCATTGGCCTTTTCTACAGGTCGAGATCATAGGCAGCATAGTGCTTGCAGCAGGCCGAGACCTTGAGGCGGTCTGGCCCTCAACGTCTTGCAAGCCCCTCACACAGTTAACACCGTAGACACCAGCAACGAAAGGGTCTTCACCGGGCGTCTCCAGGGCTCTTCCCCATCTCTGATCCCTGATCAGATTGATGTTCGGGCTTCAGAACGTCAATCCTGCGACACCCAGATTGTTCATCGCTCTTGCTTGTGTGGATGCAGTTGTCGTAATAGAAAAGAATTTGTTGTATTTACATGCCAAGCACACATTGGAGTACCTGGCCTATCTTCTTCCAGAGTGACTGGTCTATCTTCTTCCTGAGTGACTGGTTCTTTTAGAATTTTATTTTGGTTTTTTCAATTTCCCAGAGACTGCCGTAGAGGGTCCTTGCGCGCTCAAATTTTCAAAAATTCAAATTGTTTTCTTTCTTCTTCTTCTTCATTTAGTTATTTATTTATTTGGTTGTATTGTGAAAGTCCGCTGTGTTGCTATGAGCAATGTTAGGTGGCTTTCTTTTTTAATTAAAATGCAGAGAAAAACTATTGTAAGTTTATGATAGTTAGTTCACATTTATTTTGATGAATCATAATTCATTTTAAACTCTACTTTTTAAATACACCATACTTTTCTTTTGGGAACATTATCACATTATTCTTCTTTTAAGGAATTTTTTTTTCTCTTCACATTATTCATTTTCCATCTTATTCTTCATTTAATTCACATAAATTTAATTTTTTAAATTAGATTTTTTTTTTCAAACTAATAATATCTCAATTTTCTACTAATATCCCAAGCCAGCAAACAGTTCCAAAATGTTATTTTCTGCTGGGGTTGTTCCATCCCCAACAATTTCAATAGAAAATCAGAAAACAAATAAAAACAGGTAATATGCAACTCTTTAAAAATCCATATCCTCTCTCAATTTTGTGTTAGTGTCCCAACTCTCAACCCTGATAATCTCCATCCAACCAAATTTCAAGCTTTTAGCAATTAAATAGTTCCTTTTAATATTTAGAAAAAAAGAGAGAGTATACTTTCTATTTTTTTCTTGTTAATTTCTGATATATATTTTCTTCCATTATTCTTTTCATGTCTTAATAGTGTTCAATATAAATCAACAGATTACTGAAAATTACTACAACATATAAATGAGTAGATGCCGTAAACCATAGAAAAATTCCCCTTTAATCATACCATTAATAATGAATTCTGATGAACAATATAACTCTAAATTAATAAGCTAACATTGATCTAATTCTGATCGAGCAACGAGATAGTTGCTCTACACATTCAAATTGATAACAACAGAAACCCCTACAAGCTGAAAAAAAGAGACGGAGGACCTAGTTCTCTTTCTTGATGATAACATTGATCGGCAATTCCTTATCCCCGACCATGAACACATGCCAGCCCTGCGGCAGGACCTCGTACGCGGCCTCAGTGACGTGCACCAGGCTCTTGCAAGCGTTGAGCTCGAACTTCACCGTCTTGCTTGCCCCGGCCTTAACAAACACCCTCTGAAACGCCACAAGGTGCTTGATGGGCGCCCCGAGGAGCCCATCAGGGTGGCGGGCATACAACATCACCCACGTCGCCGCCATCCAGTTTGCCGGCGTTGGTCACCACAACCTCGACAGTGATATTGCCGCTGCAGGCAATGTCGGAGATCACTGCGGCCTGGCAGCTGACCTTGGCGTCTTGGTGCTTGCCGTCAAAGGCCAGCCCGTTGAAGCACTGCTTGGCGGGGCCGAGGGTCTCCGTGGTCGAATTCTGGGGGTTGTTGAAGCTGTAGGTGAAATGCGTGTAGCTGAGCCCGGATCCGAAGGGGAAGAGGGGATCGCCGTTGAAGAACTTGTAGGTCCTCCCGGGGTATTTGAGCTCATCATTGGGACGGAACTGCTGCGAAGTCATCGGCAGATTCCACAGGTACTCAGGGCGGTACCACGTCACCGGAAGCCTTCCAGCTAAAAACAACAGCAATTATTTATTATTAGCTCTTTGATATGGTTATAGTTAAAACTTGGGGCTGGTTTGGTTACCTGGATTATATGCCCCATAGACAACGTCAGCGATGGCCTGGCCGCCTTCCTGGCCAGGATAACCCGCCCAAATAATGGCATCCACGTAGTCAGAATTGTAGTCCTTGGATGTATAGTTGAGAAATTTGGTAATGTCGACGGTCCCAGATGAGAAGACGACGAGGATAACGGGGCCTTTGGCGACGTAGGAAACCTGTTGGATGAGTTTCTCTTGATATCCAGGGAGACTGAAATCGCTTCGATCCAAGTCTTCGGCCTCGTACATCAGGTTCAGGCCCACGGCAATCACCGTGGCGTCAGCCTCGGTTGCAGCCATCATCGCGTGGAAGATGTGCATCTCGTTGTGACAGGCCACGTCCTCGCACCCTTGCTTGTAGTCCACGTCAGCGTACTTCTTGAATCCGTCAACAGGACTGGTGTAGCGACACGGGACACCTGGACAAGTACGAAAAGGTTATAGAAAACTCGAAGAAAATAATTGTTACTTGTGTTTCAATATTTACAGTATACCTCTGTAGTTTCCGAGCATGGCCTCAGTGGCATTGGCGTGAGGCCCAACCACGGCGATCCTCTTGAATTTATGGTGGTTTAGAGGCAAAGCATTGTTCTTGTTCTTGAGCAAGACCATTCCTTGCCTCGCCGCGTCTGTTGCCACGCGGATGTTATCCTTGGAACAAACATTATTCTGATTGAGGGAATCGAATGAGGGGTTCCCATCGAACCACCCGAGCCTTAGGAGCACAATGTAGTTGTTGATCAATGCCTGGTCGACATCGCTCTCTTTGACCAGTCCCTTCAACACTGCTCCTTCGAGGTAGTCGGGATAGAAGGATCCACAGTTCAAATCCAGACCTAATTCGAATCGATTTAGAAACAGTATCAGTGCAGTGTTCATCGAATGTAAATTGATCCAGCAAATAAAACTGTACCAGCACGCATAGCGTGAGCTGCACCCTCGTATACTGTCTCGTCCAAGAATTTTGGTCCACAACCATTGTTTTGATCGAGTCACAGTCGGAGACAATATAACTATATATGCCAAGAAATATTGGATCATTAGTCTGGCAAAACTTCACATATATCACATAATGTTGAATAAATCAACAGAAAAATCATCTTATACCCATGAAGATTCCATTCGTTTCTGATTATTCCCCTCAAGAGCCTTGCATCGGCACAGGCTGGAACACCGTTGATCTTGTTGTACGAGCACATTACGCTGCTAACGTCTCCCTCTTTCACGCACATCTCAAAGGGTTTGAGATAAGATTCGATCATATCTCTCTCAGTCACCTTCAAATTAATCACAATATGAAGAGAATTTTTTTAGTTTTTAGTAAGCAAACTGATCAGTTCCCAAAACAAGCTTTTTTTCATATACACGACGTACCTTAGCATCATAGTGGAAGCGATCAACGTTTGCGCTACCATCAGGGGATCTCCACAGGTCGATATCGTAGGCAGCATAATGCTTGCAGCAAGCCGAGACCTTGAGCGGCCTGGCGTTGGGATCACCGTTTGTTCCGTTGGGGCCTTCAATGTCTTGCAAGCCTCTGACATAGTTAGCAGCGTAGAGACCAGCGACGACAGGGTCCTCGCCGGACGTCTCCAGGGCTCTTCCCCATCTCGGATCCCTGACCAGATTGATGTTAGGGCTCCAGAATGTTAATCCTGCGACGCCCAGATTGTTCATCGCTCTTGCTTCCGTAGACACAACCTGCAGACAGTGCAATTCAGTTGTCATCGTAAATAGAAAAGAAATTGTTATCTTTAAAATTCATGTATGTTATCGTTGCAAAGTCTGATATCTGTGACACAATATTGATTCATTTTGTTACAAGTAAATTTAATTAATCTACTTAATTTCTAAAAAACAGAGAGTCTGGCTCGATCTACTAGCAAAAAAACAATGCGTGACAAATCAAAAGAATATGGTAACAGAAACAATAATTGCATCTTCGTCATGCAAGCAAGATATCGGTTCTGCCGCGATCGATTAGTTGGTGTAAATAGAAAAGAAATTGTTGTATTTAAACAGATATGCACCAATTACACACCTGGCCGATGTTCTTCCACAAGGACTGGTTGAAGGCGGCCGCAGTGGAGATGGGCAGTGGAAAGCTGGTGGCGCCCTTAACAAGGGGACCGTCAAAAGAAGACCCATCACCGACGTAGGAGACGCCATGCAGAGCCTCTGACCACCAGTTGTAGGGAGGGATACCGAGCCTGTCGACCCCGGCGGCACTGTTGCCGAGCTGCTTAACCTTCTCGGAGAGGAGCATGCTGTCGACGAGGTGCTTGGCCCGGACGTGGTAGGGCAACGACTTGTCGCAGTAGGGGACGTTGAGGAGCTTGCCATTGCACACATGCTTGTACTTGTAAGGGAGTGGCGGTTTGGGGGAGGAGAAAACTAAAGAGAAGAGGAGAGGAAGGAGGAGGAGGAGGAAGGTGGAGGAGAGAGCAGAAGAAGAAGAAGCCATTGTTGGTGGGTGAGTGGGTGGGCGAGTGAGTGAGTGAGAGAATGAGGGTGATTTTTATAGGTGAGAAGGAGAGTGTTGGGATTGAGTTTAGGTTAGTTGATGGGATTGGGAGACAGTTAACAAATGATTTCGTTATATCTAATCTCTGATTGAGTGTTTTAGGATTGAGTTTTACTTAATGCGATGGGAATGGTTGACAAACAATTTGTTATTAGCGATCTGATTAATTTTAGTATTTCTTCTTCTTCTTTTCTTGAAAGAAAAAAGAATTAGAGCAAGATGTGTACAAGACCGTTGGATTTATATTTTAAATCAAGATGATTATATCTTAATCTCATCAACAACGAGAGGTTAGTTTTTTTTTTTTTTTTCCTTTTCCTGCTTTGTTGTCTCTCTCCTGGTCTGGAGTTTAATTGCTATGTAATATTAAAGACGATAAGTGTTCATGAAATATTTCAATTAAGGAAGATTGTTCAAATTGTGGTTCAAATCCTCATGAGAATAAGAAAGTCAAATTTGAAGTTGATTTAGGATTTCTGAAGTTTATAAAATCTAGTCTTATAGTCATAATTATATTAGGATTAGTTTAGGAGTTTCTTATTTTCTTTTAATATAATGAGTATTAGATTAGAAATAGGAGTTTGATTTTGAATTGAATTTGTATTATTTTGCCTATAAAAGAAAAGACAAAGTCAATATTTTGTAACAAAAAGAAAATTTTGAGAAACAAAACTGAGTTAATTTTGTAGTTGAGAAAAAAATTGAATAAAAATACTTTTGTTTTTGAGTTCTTCAAATAAAATTGTGTTATTCTTCTTTAAAAAAAAGTAGGTATGAGATGCCCATTGAAGAAAAAATTCCCAAAGATGCATGCAGATTGTTCATAGATTCCTTCCGCCTGTTGTTCCTGTTGATCAAGATGGAGTTTATTTCTATTTCGTGATTAATCCTTCATATACTTCTCGCAAAAAAAGATTAATCCTTCATATTTCTAAATTTTGTTAAAATGATTCTATACTCCACTAAAGCACAAAAAAGTGGTTTTTTAAAAAAAAAAATTTGACAAGTATTGTGCACACTGGACCATTTCCATACTTCTCTGTCCTCAGTTTTAAGATGCATATGAGTTTTGGGCAAGTAATTAAGTAGAATTGATTTAATTCATGAAAATTATCAACCAAATTAAGTTTCTGTCAAATTTCTCCTGAAACATAATTTCCATCTCCAAGAAAGCTAGCCACTCCAACATATATATATATCAGGTTCAAAGATTAGGAAAGAAGGTAGGCCAAGAGTATATCAAAGCACCAAGCATCCCTCCAAAATGATTCCCCAAAGAAAAACAAACTAAAACTACTTCAGAATTCCTTTCCAAAAAGGAGAGTCAGCCCAAATGTTTTTAATTTATGTAGTTCTGAATCTGATACCACACTAGTTTTCTGCACAGCAATCAGTCAATCTGATTGAAAATTTTCCAAAACCATCTACCCAAAAGTGTTGCATTCAATCAAGTTCAAGTGTAGAACCTAGGCTTTCTTGTTCCAGGTCAAATTCAAGAAAAAAGATCCCAGGGCACTCAACTGCTGGACAGGTCACATGCTCTGAAAATGTTGCATCTTTTATATTAAATACAGGACAACAACAATGTGAATTTCCTTTTGTATCTTTTATTTATAAATAACCATCAAAATGAACACCAAACACTGTTACATTTTCTTTATTTTGTCTGAGATGTACAATGTCATGTACAAATCTAATATTCAACATGATATACAAAACTCAACTCTCCTGCAATTTACAAGTTTCTGCCAACACCAATAAAAGCATAATTACTTGAGTGAGACCTGAAAGGCAAACGTGTAACCCCCAAAAAACAAACAGGAATACAAATTTTTTATTTAAAAAAAAAGAAGAAGGAAGAAACAAAAATGAACTAGTTGCAGATTTTCAGATAACCATCTTCTGTTCCCACAAGAAATAATCGCGAGAAGGGGAGCACATCAATGGTAGAGAGGACCGAGAGGTTCCTCGTCCCCTTGTCAGCAGAATACAACTTCTGTGGTGAAAGCTGCTGCTGTCCTCCCTGAATCAAGAAACACCAACAGAGACAACAGCCTCCAGATTAACAATTTCAAAACAGAAAGAAAGAAATTTCTTTTTGCAAATTTAATGAAATCGTCTCACAAACCCCACTAGCAGAAGTACTAGATTTAACTAGTTAAACTTTACTGATGATCTTTGAGAAATATAGTTAGTAGCAGCAGAAACAATCTTATATCATAGAACAACTGAATCAGCAACCAAGATGAAGCAAAAAGGCATGTATTACATACTTCGTTCGTGGATCGAGAAAGAGAGGTTAGTGCAATCTTGTTTCTGGAGACTGAGATGACATCCTGACCCCAGACGGAGAAGCTTGAAATGCCATCCTGATGGCCTCTGAAAACATTTGATTGAGGTCCTAGACTCCTGCAATGCAGTTTTCAAAGGAGTTTCAATATGGGCATTAGCATCCAATGCTAATTATGCTACATAATCATGTCATATAAGTTTAAAGGTTTACAAAGAGCTTGTCATGACTTTCTGAGCTCCATGTTTGTTAGTATGGGCATAGCTATTGTTACTGAGGAATAAAAAGGAGAAATATCTGAGATGGAGGTCACTGACTAGAATGAGGTACTGGAACCTATCTTATAGGAGCAGAATTGTGCGGTTATTGGTAATTCTGTTACATATTGCTATGACCAATAATTAGCTAGTTACATGCAAAAGATATCAGAACATGTTGCTGATTTATTTCCTAGAAAAAAGAACATATTGCTGATTTATAACAAGTAGGATTCAGAACTTATTCAGATAAAACTAGAATAGGAACAATTAGCAAGGCGCATGGAAAGGGGTTCTCTGTGGAGCATGGGCAGAGACACCGCATACGAGTACGCTATGGGACAGACACAAGGATACAACTAATTTTGAAAAACTAGGACACGACTACAACATAGATAAGACATATATTATATGTATATATTGTGTTTTTGTGTGTGTACATATATACTTAGATACATATATATATATAATATACAATGTAAAAAATATAGATATAATATATATGAAATCACATATATAAATATACAATAATAATTAAATTATAATTGTATGTGTGCCTCAATATTTATTATCTTTTACATGACTTTATAAAATTATAACAGTTACAAGAACACAATATCTTAATATCACGAAACATTTTTGACACATACAAATTAATAACTGTGTGAATGATTTGATAAACTAGACAAGTTATATAAATGCAATGCATTTATAAGTAATACAGTCATAAAACTCTTTATTCAAAACTAGAATTATTCTTTTTTCGTTAACTTTGTAGTCTTGGTTACGTCTAGAATACGATTCAGACACGTCTAAGATAATTATGGATACATTAGAGGAATATCTGACACATATCGGTCGAGTATCGGCAAGTATCATAGTTCTCAAGTATCGGAAAAGTATCCGACACAGACATGTCTCCTTTGACGAAGTATTGATGCCACATAGGCGATTTTTGACCGAGAAAGGAAGGATGAAGAAGATAAAAGAATCTCAGAAAGCGGAGTTCCCCAAACGGAGCGCAAAGCTTAAGCAAAGATCATAGCTGAAGAATTTCCAAAGAGGTCCAACTTCTCCATTGACTTCCATACTAAACATTAAAAGGTAGGGTGTTCAGGAAGAAGTCATATTGTTGGAAAGAGAGAGAAAAGCCACATGAATGCATGCATACAACTTTAGAAAGGAAAATGTATACACGAAGGGACCTGAGTTTCTCTCTATATAACAGTGATCATGGTCAAAATATAGGAAAAATAAATAACAGAATGAACACAAATATAATGAAGTAGCATTGATTGACGGGCCACCACGCATACACCCCCCACCCCCACCCCCAAGTGTTAACTAGATTGTCCACTCCTCCTTTTGTGTCTTAAAAGAGCAAAACTCCATCTACAAAAGGTGCTCCTCATTATCTGATATTACGGTAGCATATTAATAGGAAGAAATAATAAGACAAAGAAATAACCTTCTGAGGTCCCAAACTCGCAAAGTTTTGTCAAGGGAACTGGAGACAAGCAGATTATCCTCAGGTGCAGCCAACTGCAAATATGCAAGGATTAACAAAGAAAATGGTATTTATTAATACATGAGTGTAATAATGTCACATGCAAACCTTAGTAATATAACCATCATGTGCTCTCCAAACAGCAATGATATTTCCGCTCCTTGCATCAAGCAACCTACAATAACCAGAACTTAACCCTGCTGCAATCCAGGATGGTGAAGTTACAGCTCCTTCTCGAAAATTTTCAGATCCACAAGAGCAAATTGAGGAAACAAGAGATGCAAAAGAATATTCAGCTGCATCACTCTTCCACAGATGCAGTTTCTGGTCATGAAGAACATCAATGAACCTGCATATTAACAAAGTTCAAAACACACGGTTAACACTCTTACAAGAATTGAAGTGAATAAACCAGGACAATTGAAATGGTTAGACGATTCAACAACGAACTCCTATCAAAATGGATTGACAATGAAGCACTATACCAAGTCAGGTAGGCTTCTCAGAAATATTTAGCAAATTGTTATAATTGGTTTGACGACCTGACATCCACCCTCCAGCAAATTGTGTCGACAATTCAGGCTTTTGCCAACGAATGGGTAAGATTAATGCATAAAAGTTCCCAGTTCGTGACTAAGGCCAGTTTTCTGGCAGCACAAGTGCAGAATGTACCTCAGCCCTCATGTAAGAAGAAATACTGTGGCCCGAAATTTAGAAAGCAAGGGAGGCAACATTTCCATCAAATGATGAATACAAGAGCACAAAAAGTCAACAAAGCCATGGTTGATAGAACTGTGGTCAAAGGCTGTCATTGTGGCCCCCACTGTCGTTGTAGGTAAGCGGCTCTCTTCACTCAGGGATGACCCAAGGTCATAGATGAATGGAGGAAATGATTGATATAGTCAACAACAAAAAACCCAGAGTATTAGAAACTTAATTTTGCTTTTATGCAATACCCACAGCATTGAGCCTAGATAAACTACAATTTTATGACTTCAAATACGAAGTAATGTGTATAGGTATTCCAAGGTTGCTAAGCTGAGCCCCTTGCTCAGTACCAACAGTCAAAGTGTGACTAAAGACTTTATACAAAAAGTGAAAAATCTGCCTGTCCATCAATGAAATTTATTTTAAAATAAGCATAAAGGCATATCCTTTGGCATGAAAGCACTTTGGTAATCAAATTTGGGGGGTCCTTGGTTTACAACACAATTACATAATTGTGATTCTGGATGCTTCTTGGAAGAGAAATCTTCTTTGCTGGAGGGAATCCTGAAACCCCTTTAAATTATGGAAACTTCTACCCATGTCAGAATTTTGTTTTATGATTTATACTTCTCTTCATAATACCACTTCCATTTGAAACTGAAAACTTTTGTAAATAACTATCTGAATAGGAAATTTGAGCATGGAACACCGTTTTTTTCCAAATGAAATAACTGCAAGGAGTTGTGATGTTTAACTCTTAAATCCAGAAACATGATTAGGTGCAAGAAATGCATGTTGGCCGATAAATCAATGATTACCTGATTGAACCATTCCCCATGCCAGCTATGAGCATATCTTCAGAACCTAAGTGATGCATGCAAGTATACAAACTGCCACTGAAGGCATTAGATAATATACCACCGGATAGCACATTCAGGGTTAGCATGTTGGTTTGATCATTAGTCACTTTAGCTGCCGGCGGCAAACCATGGTGTGGGAAATTAGCTGATGATTCAGCATATGCTGCTATTAATTTTCCAGTTTGCCCATTCCATACATGAATAGTACCATCACAAGAAGCAACCCTGCCACTGGTAGACAATATGCAGATAGCATTCACCACCTAAAAAGCATACATCACAAGAGTACTTATAAAAAATAGTTTGCTTGTGTACACAATTATATTTACACTCAATGCTACAAAATGTGGCAATCAGATGAAACCGCTACTTCAAAAGAATACATGAAATTAAGCCAGGAAGCAGAAAGACAAAATATTCATATGTACATGTAACATGAGCTGCATTTACCGTGCCAAAAAGGGAATGAGAAAAAAAACTGAATAAGAATAGATTAAGGATGAGCACAGAACATGAACAAGAACAAGAAGTCAGCACAAAAGCATGAGCTAATATGGCAAAAGGTCATATGTTCTGGCCTGGAGAAAATTGTACGGTGCAATTAAAGTTGAGTTGACCCATTTATGATTGTTAGAGAACAGCTCCGACATACATGCACAGTAGCGCATATGGTGCACCAATCAAGCTGTCAAATCTAGAAGCTCTTGCGAGCTCACAACTCAGATGCAATCTTATTGTGAAACCATTACATATAGGTCCCACTAGATAACAAAGGGGAGAGCACTGAATCTCATTACTACAGTATAATAGGGGATTCAGCATGATTCAGAGTTGATCCTTTGTTCAACCCATCAAGCCAGGATAAGAAGACGAGAAGATGAGGAAACTTATACCTGGCAAATATTTCAGGCTACAGAAAACCCAACATAGCCATCGAAATGGCTCAACTGGTAGATGATCAGGAAGAAAGAACAACTTGATAAACAGAAGCTCAGGCTGACAAGCTCCCATAAGTTTGTCTTAGAAAAGGATGTACGTGCACCACAACCGCAATTGAAGAATAAAAACAAGGCACCAAAAGAGTACAAAGGTTGAAGCGTTAAGTCTTAAGAATTAATGAGCCACAGTACATGGAAGAATTAAACCATTGAACAAGCCAAGAGAACAAAGAGTCAATTGACAGGCACAAAAGACATAGGAAATGACAAGAAGATAGAAGATCAAAGATGCACGCCATTTATCCAGAAAAAAAAGAAAATTGGAGACAATATCAAATAGACTCATAACAATAATAGAGAAAATAAGGCAACAAGTAAGTCTCAGGGAAGGAGAATTAAGGTCTAAATTGCTAACACTGGAGTAGAAAAGGATAATTCACTAAAGAGAGAATCCTTGCTCAAATATTGAATTGGTATGAACTGCAACATTAAGCCCGTAGAAAAAAAGAGAACTAACCTCATCATGACCATAATAACCAGACAAGCAATTCATTCTAGCCAAATCCCATTTCTGAACACTTCCCTTGAACCCAGGACCAACTCCTCCAGTATAAACAGTGCATTCATCATGATCAACAGCTAATGATCTCAATGCTCCAGGATGTGCGCGTGCAGAGTAAAGGATTGATGCCTTGATTTTCCATGGAAGTTCATCTTTTAGTCCCCCAGTACGCCCAAGGAAATCAGGCTTGTCACAGATAGCATCAGAGTTAGGCAACCAAAACCAAGGTTCATGGTGTTCAAAGTTGGATATTGTTGGGTGCTTAGTAAATGAACTTTGTTGAAGTTCATTTACTTGCTTGGTATTCACTACAGCAATCCCACCTTTACCTCCTTGTGATTGTGGTATGGACCAGCCAACTCCATGAAGCAGAAGTTTAGCTGGATTATATTCCAAGGAAGATTTTTTGCCAAAATAAAGCCTTTGAGCATTCATATTGTTACCACCAGTTCTAGAAGATTCCCCTGTCGAATCCCACTGGATACAGAAGAGGAAAGACGATTAGATTCTTGTTGTAAGTAAATTAATATTTTATACAAATAATGGGGCTTGGCTCCTGAGATAAGCTATCAAAACCCGATCTGGTAGTTCAGAAAAATAACAACTACCTTCCAGTTGTAAAATCTTTGAAGAATCTGCTCCAAAAGAAACCATGTGGAACAGCATTGTCTCAGCTTCTCCATGCCAATGAGGGATTGAAGTGAGGGATACAGTAGTAACCTACAACCAGAAATACAGCCTCATGTAAGGCATTAGAAGGACACAGATGCAACTACATAAAAGAAATTTCGCTTCACATATAAAGACTCAACATGGTTTACACTTACAGAAGATCCAGTCGGCTTTCAATCTGAACATCTTCATCTGATTTTGATCTAGAAACCTTCAAGTTTCTCCCGCTAGAACTAGGTCCGTAAGCTGCTTCCTGGGAGAAGGCCAGCTCCTCAAACAGCTCTTTGAGTTGTGGCATGACATGTGAAACAGTAAAATCTGGTCCAATCCTCTGACAAACATAAATGAGCATAGTTGCAGCAATCTGGATATCACAGATCAGACAGCTTGAGTAAATAAAGAACATGCCTAGTGGTCGTAACAGTAAAGTCATGTTTTTCAAATCTACATCAAATCACATAAAAAGAAAAAAGGAGAGCGAGAAGGGACACTACCTGTATCACAGTAAGATCAAGATGCGGCTGCATGAGAACCTTAACATGAAGGCAGATCTGGTCCTGTTAGAATTTAAACATTAGAACAATCAGTAACCAGAAGTTACCACAACCACCAGTGGAAAACGAATCTGAGAAAACCTAAGGCGTGCAGGGAAAAAGAAGGTGGTAATGATGAAACAAAGGGCATGCGTACATGAATAACCTCCATGAGGACCGATTCTACGGCCAAGACTGAAATCAGACCATCCAAAGTAGAAAAACTATCAATTAAGGCCAAAGAAATCCAACTATGCTGGGGCTCGGGCTTATTCATATACGAAGCATCAATACAAGAAAGAATAACATTCCTTATTAATGGCAGAAGCTGTCTGACAATAAATTTTTCTCCAAGAAGCCCACCTGATAATTAAACAGATTCGGAACTGATAAGAAATCTAGACAAACAATAATGGGGATAAATGAATTTCATACAGAACAGATAAAAAGGAACTACCAATTCTAGCTAGAGCATCAATTCCATCAGCACATAGTCCTTTCCCAAAAGAATGGATTATTGGCAAGATTGTCTGGGACATTATTATGAGGTTAGCTAACCAGGAACACAGAAAAGATAAAACTTCTAAAGATATTGGATCATCAGAATACATCAAGTGCAAGTGTGCAACAAAAATCACCTGGTGAACAGTAATGGGAATGCCAAGCTCTTCGCTCGAACCAATAAGCACAACGGACGCAACAGAAGCAGATGTCTTGTTAGGTGAATTGAATAAATTGGCAATAACTAGAGGATGAATCTTCTCCAGATATGCTTGTTTGCCAACTCGTGTCCACAAGTCCTGCACAAAGGAATCTTGGAGTAGAGAGACCTTCAGATGTGAATATTCTGATGCCTGTGATGAACAACACAAAAGGCGAGTGATCAAGCCAAAGAAAATCTATGACCCAAAATACAAAAAACAAAATGCAGTGAGAGTGTAATCAATTATCTTATAGGTTTCTCACAATTGACCTGTAAAATCTTCTGGATGCTGGGCAAGATCAATGCTTTTATTGCTCGAGAGTTCAAGCACTTCAAAAATTCATTCAATAGGCATAAAGCTGACTCAGCTTCAATGTCTGACAAAGCTGACATGATAAGAGGTAAGCAAAACGGGGCACACATTTCTGCAGCATATGCTCCCATTGCTCTTAATGCTCCTTCACTTGCAAGCTTTGCAGCATACTGAAGGCGATGCCCAGCTTTAGCTAGAAGTTGAAGTGGAGCAAGAAATAAGTATGCAGATCTGACGGAAGGAGGAAAGTATTGGGACTCCAGAAAACATTTTGCAGAAGGCCTCCTGAAAGATGCAAGAAATTTAGTACCAGTACTGCAGCAAGTAAGAGTAGATGTTATCAAGGAAGATTTGACCACCCATGCATGAAGACCAAGAGGAGAAAAAGTAAAAGAAAATGGAAGAAATTAATTAAAAAGAAAAAAAGGAAAAGACCCTTGACCCGCATATGCTTTCCAGAAGGAAAAAGAAGATGGAGAGTGTGGGGAACACCCATCCATCAGAAGTAACCAGTTGGACCTCAATTCCTCCCTAATTAAGCCCCTATTTGTGTCTAAGCTGGAGATGACCTCTTCAACTTCAGTACAGCTTAGCACAGGTTTACAGCGCAATCGCCATGTGCACTGCCTATGTGTCCAAATATCTTACCTCATTGCATCATAAGCAATTATGGCAAAGCAACTTTTCTAAAGGAAAACATAGTCCGTCATATTTACCTCTTCCAGTCCTGGATAAAAGCTTTGACTAGTATCGCAACATGAGGAGGAAGATCCTGCACAGCTCCAGGTACAGTGCCGTTTTGTCTGTAAGCAGCTAATGTCACAGGATCAAAAAGTGGTCTCTTCAAATACAATTCAGCTAAAATGCACCCAATCGAAAAAATGTCTCCGGCACGATCTTCAGAATCAATTCCCGAAGAGGACGATTTGTGTCTCCAGTGTAACAAATCTTGAAATCCCACAGATCCACTATCATTGGCATCAAAATATTCAAGGAGGAGGCCTGAACTTAGATCAGATGGAATCGTGGAAGGGTTACCAATTGATTCTGGAATCACTATTTTGGAATACTCTGTTTGTGGAGACTTTAAAGAAGGAATTTTCTCAATGAAACTTTCATGATAACTGTAGACTGGAGTTAAATAGCGTGCATATTCACAAAATGAAGTAGCTTCCTCTAAATCTTCCATATAACGAGTATCTGAGAGGAGAATATCTTCATGTCTCATTTGCAAAGAATCACTGAGTTTTAGACTCATACTAGAGTTTAACTTGCTTTTATTTCCCTGTACTTGTCTACCAGCGCAATTATCTTCATGGTTATTATGATGAGAGAGCTGAGTGATACCTTTGCGCATGGGATGTGGTCTTGAAAAAAGCTGCCTGCGTCCCATTGACTTTGGCACTGATGGATCAGATACGGGCAACATTACATTCTTTGCCATAATAGATGCTTCACCAGAAAGCTTATACCCAAAGGTTATGTCAATCCAATGGTGGATTTGTCGTGACACATGATCACTTTCTAAAGCATCCCGGTGTAAACAAATAAATTCTTCAGGAGACGTAGCCCAAGATGGGATTGCCAAGTCAGTCATCTCAGAATGAAGAGAAGAAAAGATTTGAGGATCGCTATAGAACTCAGGAATGCACTCATCTGGCGTCCACTGGTAAAGTCTTTGCATGTTTGATGGATATTCATTGGGTTCATATACAGAACGGACAGCTGAACGAAGTATTCTCAAAGGTAACCTTCTGGCTTTGTAACTGCAGACAGCTAATTCAGAGAGACATTCATCGGAAACATGATGGGGAATCTCCGATGTTTGAAATGTGAAATCCAACTGTTCATCGCCTTTTGCCAACCTCCACTTACTCTTCTTGAGGTCCCTCCAGCCAATATCAGAATTCTCATCAGGTTTCACAGTGAAGTCTATAACCCAGGGCATGACTGTGTGGAACGTATGGTCACCCCACCGTCTGCCTGCTAATCTATTCAAGATAAGTAGGTATTCATAGTTGCTCAATTCACCCTTCCACCACCGCAAAAAATCAGAATGCCAATCTATCGAAGCTGACAAATTAAACTCGGTGTAAATAGAGGGCAAGGACAATCATCCATACAGCAACAAACCCTAGAGGATGAAGAGAGTGGTTCTTTTAAACTTAAGTTGCTTCTCGGAAGGAGCATATCAGTAACGCTAAGCCAAGCCCAACATGAATCATTCAGCAGGATACTAGAAGGACATATGTTTCCATGAGCAACTCCTAGACTATGCATGTGAGCCAATGCAGACAGTATCTGGTAGATCAAAAATCTAATGTGCCAATCTGACTTCAATGCTTCAGGGCTGTAGTGCAGAATGTTTTCCAGAGTATAAGGTGTCTTAGGACCTAATAAATAATTACAACCAGGTGCCTTTATGATACTTAAAATAGGGGAGATATTAGGATGTCTCACACAACTAGGACCATTACTCTCACTGAACGAAGGAAAGCCAACTAAACTTAAAAAGTTTTCACTGAGCGGCCCCGCCAATTTTCCTTGAGCGAAGAGATTTAGTGATGATATCACATGATCTTCAGTTGATTCAGATAGGTATTTGCGAGTAAGATCTTTGATTGTTGCATAAGAAGCTGGCCCGACACAAGACAGTGGAGCCAATGCAGCGACTGGACTTAAATATGAGCTGATCTCATGAGAATCATTCTTGGAACTTTGAAGATCCAAAGCCATCAGACCATTTACACATAAATCTGATGTACATGGGGAGGCACAATCTAACACAGGTGCAGCTGCCTCAGTAGACACACCAGCATTAACTTCAGATTGACCTTCTTTCGACGAAAAGGTTTTGCCTTCTTTACCACACATATGGCACATGGTGTCCTTGGAAGAGCTGCAGTCACTGCAAAAGGTGAGATCACATGTAAGACAGTGAGTTTTAATGCCTATTACTAATTTGCTGATATCAACATAAGAAGTAAACCCGAAAGTTCTTACACATTTGTCTCATGCACCTGTTATCATGATTAACTAATCGAGCCAGCAAGAACTGAGCAGAGACTTCTTCACTGAGATTTTGCAACATAAATTATGAATACAAAGGAAAACAAAATTGAAAAAATATAAAATATGGTTGTTTATCAGGTAGAACAAAAAGAAAATAAGTGAAATATATTAGCTCACCTTCCTATATTGTCTGCTCCACCATTTGGGTAGATCTGCAGTGAGAAGCACAGATGTTATATGCCAGCTGACACAGTGTCACTCATGCAGCATACTATTTGATTTGAGCAGTGGGTATAGGCTATCATGTGTTTACAAACATCAAAAGGAAGCATACATACAACATCATTAACACTAACACCACAAAGTCAAACATATAAGACCAGAAGGTACCAAGATATTATCCAAGATTTTCCATTTTTCAGGATTCTAGACATGACACTCCATTGACACACCAAATCATCAAACCATGATAGTACCATCAATGCCTTGAAATTTTATAGAACTATATGTCAAGCCATCACTGCATCAGCTAATGGTCTCATCAGTTACATTGAACAATGGATAAACTAGACCAGATAATTGTTCATTTAATGTATAAAACTAATTCATACACTCTACACCCACAGACCCCTGTACGTCATCAATTTGTTGCCATATCATTCTGGAAGCTTACATCTCATGTAAAGGTCAGGATATCCATTTCACCTCACAACAATAGTTTGCATCCTCATTGTTGTTACTACACTTTAACAGTGATATCTTTATTTGACCTTCCACTCAGTTTTGAGGGATTTTACCATGTTGTGTCTGTATAGGGAGCTTTGGTGGATGTGCTTGATTTAAACCAAATTCATGCAAACGTCTAGCCATCTTTCTCATTAAATATATTGTGATGCCCTTATAACAGTGAACATACAGCCTCAGCTATCAAGCTGAACAGCATCTTCAACACAAATTTCATCTTGTACTCTAGTCATTTTATACCCTGCAAAGCCCTCGCCTTTAACATCATTCAAACCAACCGAGTTTCTCTAGTGTAAAACCGAGATTACATCACAGAAATTGGAGTTCTGAGACCAACTAGGCTTCTCAAAACCAGAAATTTGCAAAACTTTACAACATCCTTATTCCAACACAGCAATAGAGTCTTCCCACCAAAAGGATTATCTCATCCAGTACTTCAAATTAAGAGACCAACCGAGCTTTACTTGTCCACTAACTTACCAAACTATTCTGAACCCATTTAATAAAACAAAAAATTAAAATTAAAATTAAAAACTCAATCTTTGGAACAATAACTTAATCCTATATACCATTAAAGATCAAACCCACTACAATTCACCTCGAAACCCACTAAGGTCTTGTAAATTGATCAACAAATTCACGATATAAACCAACCTAAAAAGAAGGAAAAGACGCAATCTTTATAGCGAATTTGAAGGAATAGAGAGAGAGAGATAGATAGATAGATAGATAGAGAGAGAGAGAGAGAGAGAGAGAGAGAGAGAGAGAGAGAGAGAGAGAGAGAGAGAGGCGGTGACCTGAACGACGGCGGCAGAACCGAAGGGGAGGGCGGAATCGGATATTCCGTAACGGAATATGACGTCGGCCGATATTTCAGACTCGATGCAGCGCTGCAAGCACTGGAAGCAGGGCAATGCGCCGCCCATCTTCGGGCTTTGGGGCTGAGGAAGAAGAGGAAAGAGGTTCGAGTTTCGGGACTCCAAAGGGAGCTGGAGAGATGGATATATATTTATTTAGATCAATACAAACAATTACAAAAAAAATATGAAATCTGCTTCCTGCTCTGATTTGAATAGCAAGCATGAAATAGTATTATTGTCAAGGACTAAATAGCATTATATTAGGTTAAAAAAATGACCGGAAGGGGGGACGGACAGAGGGATGAACAAACAAAGTTTCTACATGAATTATGGAAGAAAAATTTCTCGTGTGTATTGCTATTGTGAGAAAAAACGTGCAAAAAAAGAATCTCTCTATTAGCAACTCATCTCCAAATTTATAAGATTTCACATATACAAGGCTCATTCACTCAAAAGTTTATCTTCTCTATGAGCAAATTAAGCATCTTATAAGAATAACTAATCCATTCTCGAAAGAGATTTTTGAGTTAAATTTACACACAGCTTGACTTCACGATATGCATATATCATTAAATTTAACCAGTGATTCATAAAAAACACATTCATCACATATAAAACCTACATATAGAGACTATTCATATTCAATGGAGATTGCTTGTTGTGATTGTGTATTGTTTTTTTTTCTCGCCTTTTATAGAAGTTTTCTCTCGCAGCATAGAGATTGCAATGTAAATCTCTCTCCTTTTCTCCTTAGAAAAATCTAATGCATATTAGAGATGATTAGAGGATATCCTCTTTTTATTGCTAACTTCTCTACTGAGGCCTCAATTCTTTTTTAAGTCGTTTGCTGTTATTTAGAAAAGCATGATAATTTAACTCCAACGAGTCTTTATTCGGATGCACGTGCCAGTATTTGGGGTAGATTCAAAGTTACATTGTTGACTTGAAGAGGATGTTGATTTGAGGTTGTTTGGTTCATGTATGCATTGATAAATTTCGACTTCTGCCTCCATGTACTAGATTTTGCCAGCAAGTACAAGGTCAATAGTAAAATTGATAATTTATAGGAAGATTTTGGCAAATAACATGAGTATAAAGATCGGTTTGTTAGTATTTGGAGTGCCTCATATTCATTAAAGAAGAATTTAGGTTCAGGTGGAGGTATTACAAGCTTCACAAATTAAGAACGGGCATGTACATGCATTGTGCATATTATTAGTTAACTAATAGGTCATATTAGATGACTTGGTCTTGGGCTAGTCGACTAACATTTTGGTATAGTCGACTAGCCCTTACAACAGAAAGTTGGATTCTTAAATTGCATTACAGTAGTCGACTAGGTTCTGGGTGTAGTCGACTAATACTTAATATTAGTCGACTAATGATTTGCCCTAGACGACTAATATCGGGTTCTGACAGTTTCCTAATACGGTTATGTTTCCTATTTTGGTTTGACTCCGGGTTTCCTATTTCTCTGAGGCAGTACTGATTTTGTTATTGGAGTTTGTATTGAATTAGGATCATCCTAGGTGCTTTTACCAGCAGAAATGTGATATTTGACGAAAAATCAATGTTGCAAGAAAAGTCAAAGACGGAAAATAAAGCACAAGATGGAGCTTCAGACAATTCGGCAGACAATCAAAAAAAGAAAGTTGAGTTCTCAGAGAGTCCTAAAAGGCCTGAAGGGTCAGAAGAGAACTCCTTAGATTCAAATGGAGACGAATATAAGGCTACTCAAGAGCAACCTAAACCGTTGAGGCAGTCAGTCAGAGTTACGGTACCACCAATAAGGTATGGCTGAAAAAATGATCATGTCTCTTTCATATTAGTAACAGAAAAAGGAGATCCTGACAGTTACAGGGAAGCAATCGAGACAGATGACCAGACAAGTGGATTACAACTATGAAGTAAGAGATGGAGTCTTTAGATAGAAATCAAACATGAATATTAATCGATCTTCTAAAGGATTTCAAGACAATAGGTTACAGATGGGTCTTTCGCAAGAAGAACAATAAGCAGTACAAGGCAATGTTAGTTACCAAAGGATATGCTCAGAAGGAGGGTATTGACTACAATGAGATTTTCTCTACTGTAGTCAAGCATACGTCTCTTCGGATGTTATTGACGATAGTTATTCAGTTTGATCTGGAGTTAGAGCAGACGGATGTTAAAACAATATTTCTGCACGGTGATTTGTAGGAGAAGATATACATGAAACAACCTGAAGGTTATATTCAGAAAGGTAAAGAAAATAAGGCGTGTCTTCTAAAGAAGTCTCTCTATAGACTTAAGCAGTCTCCCAGGCAGTGGTACAAACGGCTCGACTCTTTCATGATCAAGGCCATATACAAACGATGTGAGTATGATAGTTGTGTCTATTTTAAGCAGAGTGATGATCCAACATATTTGCTGTTATATGTGGATGATATGCTGATTGCTGCGAGAAACGAGACACATGCTCAGAAGTTTAAAGCTCAGCTCAAGAAGAAATTTGACATGAAAGATTTGAGAGAAATCAAAAAAAATCTTAAGTATGGAGATCACTGGAGAGAGAGGTTAAGGCAGACTTTGGCTATCTCAGGAAAACTATACTCTCAAGGTGTTGGAGAGATTCAATATGGCAGAAGTAACACCAATCACCACTTCTTTGGCAAGTCACTTCAAATTATCTCCACAGTTACCGGAGGAGGGGGAGATATCTCAAGTACCATATGGTAGTGCGGTAAGATCACTCATGTATGCTATAGTCTGCATTAGGGTTGACTTTGTACAGTAAGTCGGTTCATGTCAAATTCAGAAAAGCAAAATTGAGAAGCAGTGAAGTGGGTGCTACGATATCTGCGAGGGACCGTGAGACTAGGCTTGATGTTTAAGAGATTGAAAAAGGGGAAGCTTAGGGTACTACAAGGCTATTTTGATGCAGATTATGCTGGAGATCTTGATCAGCGAAGATTTACAACGGGTTATGTGTTCACAGTAGTTGAGTGCGTCATTAGTTGGAAGGTAGAGTTGCAAGTTATAGTTACTCTTTCAACGACAAAGACGGAGTACATGGCTGCAATTGAAGCATCAAAGGAAGTTTTCTGGTTGAGAGGATTGGTTGAGACGTTTAGTATCATCTAGGATTCAGTTCGGATTCATTGCGACAGCCAGAGTACGATTCATCACGCTAAAAATCACAAGTATCACAAGCGGACAAAAAACATTGATGTGAGATATCACAAGATACGTCAGTGGGTCGTGGATGATAAAGTGATCGATTTGATAAAGATCAGCACGAAAAAGAATCCAGCGGATATGATGACGAAAACTATCCCGGTGAAGAAGTTCAGAACATTTCTAAACTTCATCAAAATTCCCCAAAGATAAAGTGACGAACGGGCTCTTAGGAGGGAGCCATATGAAGTCACAAAAGGGGAAAAAGTAAGACGAATGAAACATAGGCCAATTTCTACGAAGGGACTCAATGAACATGAGTCAAGGTGGAGATTGTTAGTATTTAGAGTGTTTCATATTCATTAGAGAAGAATTCAGTTCAGGTGGAGGTGTTACAAGCTTCACAAATCAAGTACGGATATGTACAGACATTGTGTATGTTATTAGTCGACTAATAGGTCTTATTAGTTGACTAAGTTTTGGGCTAGTCGACTGATACTTTGGTATAGTTAAGTAGGCCATGTAGCAGAAAGTTAGATTCTAAGATTGCATTACAGTAGTCGACTAGGTTCTGGGTATAGTCGACTAATACTTGCTATTGGTCGACTAATGATTTGCTCTAGTCGACTAATAGCTGGTTCTGACAGTTTCCTAATACGGTTTTGTTTTCTGTGTTGGATTGGATCCGGGTTTCCTATTTCTTTGAGGCGGTGCTGATTTGGTTGTTGGAATTTGTATTGAATTAGGATCATCCTAGGTGCCTATATACACCCCTTGGGGGTTACCTTTTGAAGGTGTGTCACGAATTCAAGAAAATTTCAGATTTTCACCATTGAGAATTGTGTGTGTGAGAGAGAGAGATCTTGCAACTCTTATATTTTCTACTCTGTTTTCAATAAAGATTTCTCCCCTCCTCCCCGTGAACGTAGGCGCATTGTCGAACCACGTTAAATCTGGTGTTCCTTGGCTGTGTGGTATTTTAGTTTTGCTTGCTAGTGGTAAATTTACGCTTTCTCTTCCGCTATCGAGTCTTCAACTCAGTATTTTTCTATTGTTTGATTGGTGATAGATGACAACATGGTTAACTGTTCACAAGGTCGCTTCTTGCTGGGAACCTACCTCAATTGGTTAACTGTCTCTGCTGTAATCTAGTGCCAGCAGTTTCTGCTACTATGGGTAACTGTTTGGTTATCTTTGAACAATCTTGGTGTATCCTAGGCAGAAGAGCAAGTTTTGTTTGGTGCAAGTCAGTCTTTTGTAGAGAGTACTCAATGATATGTGCTTCTATTGTTGGTTGCTCTTGGAGAATTCTCCTGTGAGACCATAGAGATGTTCCGTCTACAGGAGTGTATCTAAAAGAGTTTGTATTTTAGTTTAAATCTCCGTGAAGCTTCTTTTGCTTTTGGGCACAAGAAGTTCATGGTGGCTATTCAATTAGTTTGAATACTTGATTATTGTTATCACCTTTATTATTATCACCACCACTACCACCATCAACACTTTTCTTTTCTGTCGAAATGAGTTCAGCGCAATCCAAGGCTGAGAACTCCAGCTTACCAACTCTTTACGGTTGTCTGTCAAAAGGCCATTAGCCTATATTGATTAATGCTAAATTTTTTTCCAAGTGTACCCATGAGCAAGAGCAGGCCGTAATGTACACACTTGATATCCAGTTGTCAAGTAGTCGAACTTGCTCTTTTCCGATCATACAATTTAAGCTCATACACCAAGAAAGACTGCAAATTCTCCCAGAGCAAAAATGAGAGTAAGATGATACGTTATGCTACAAGGAATCACATTCCTTTTTGAGGCACAAATGACCAGGATTCAATTAGATTCACATCCGGAAGTTTGGATAGTTGAACTCATGAAAAAAAAATCCATCAACATGTGATAATTATGAATCTAAACAATGCCTTTTTGACAATACTTGAGATCACTAAAAAATCGTTTTTCATTAATGTCAACATTGTTGGGAGCTTTAGATGATACATGACTGTTGAACATGCAGTTTGGGATAAAGTTTGCAGTTACAACTATTAAACAATAATAATTCACACTATTTTTCTATTTTCATATTCTGCTTTGCTAGTACATGAGCTGCCATCATCTTCTTTGAAAATTTAGTTTTTCTATACAATATGCGAAAAGAGAACCATAGATTAGAGGATAGGCAATAAGAATAACAGCCACAACTCCCATGCGATCATGGTGGAACCCGAAGTAGTCCTTTAAAAAGGACGAAATTGATTTAGTTTCTCCAAACACCATGATTTCCTTGTCTATGTCTCCATATTGTGAAGTAAAGAGGCTATTTAGGGTCCAGGACATGGGGCTGATATAGTAAAGCCAAACCCACCACTTTGGGATTTGCTGCAAGGAATCACCATTATAACAAAAAAAATGAGTTTTATATTTATCAATCAAAATACACACACACACGCGCACACACACAACCTTATAAACTGTAATTCAAAAAAGTAAATACAATATCTTAAAGAACTCAAATTCAAATATTCTTTTAGAACACATTATAATTCTATGGTCACCAGAAACATAATGAATATAACTACATGTTTTATGCCTTTACTTGATTCCAATCTGGTTTGTTAGTTAGTGATATCATCATCATAATCATCATCATCTTCTTCTTTTTCCTATTCCTTTTCCCACCAATTTGTGGCCGGTTATGGAACAAGACTCGAAGATGAGAAAACTCCGGAAAATAATTTATCACATCTTTTTACTTGTTTGCCAATCCTACGAACCCGATATGAGTGGGGACAAGAAGACTTGGCTTCTATAAATAGTTTATGCTCCTCCAACCAAAGGGAGCATAACCTCCCAATTTCCTATGCTCAGGAAGGAGTTTAGAGAAAGACGAAACATGAAATGCTATATTAGGAGCTGGCATTTGTTTGAGGCACAAGTTAAGACAATTGCAAATAAAATTACGTTACCGATTAGGAAATAAAAGAAACAGTATAAAGAAAAAACAAAAAAGAATAGGAATGCTGCAAATGTTTCTTGATATAACAGTTATGCATTTGATTGAATCTGAAGGATTCTCAGAGTTAATATAACCCATAAATCATGCAAAAAGAATTCAACTCAATTTATGTAATTGACTTTGTAATGATTTTCTGGCATTGGTTCCATCCAAATCCATCCCCTCACCATAACTTGGTATGACACTAGACCTGGTGATAATGTACATGAGCTTTACATTCTCTTAGAAATATTTTGTGAGAGTAAAATCCTTTGGAAACAAATGTGTGGCAGCAGGACTGACAGCACAAATGCCGGCCGTTTTGAATCAAGGTAAAGGATTATATATGCCATGCTAATATATAATTAAGAAAAGTGAAAGAAAGACTTACTGGGCCAGGTACCATAAAGCCTGAGAAGAGATTTAGAATGGCATAGACTGGAGATTGCAATATTGAAGCCACTTGAACATTCGGGGTCAATGAAACAATCAACATTCCTAGATAAACAAAGTAGAGCAATGTGCAGAACATCGTATAAAAGAACCATAAGAACTTTTGAGCTGACCAATAATAGCCGATTGTTGGATATGTGATGACCGCAAAAAGTCCTACTTGGATGAATACATAAGGAATCTCAATGACCATCTGGAAAATAATATAGAACATTAGAACTTGTTTTAAAGTCACAGAAATTGTTTGTGTTTTTGTCATTGTGTGAGTCTGTCATGCATGTTTATGCAAAATATCAAGATTGCTGGTTAACCTGTGCAAATGAGTAGGCCCATGGTGAGTACATCCCTGCATATTTTTCGCGGTACAGAACGGTGCGTTCAGTTGCTACAAATGACAAAACTGATGACGAGTTGTTTATGCCGAAGAAGTTTGTGGCAACGTACATGGATCCGAGCATGTTGAACAGATCTTGTTGGTTGTTTCTTCAGCAAAAGCAACAAATAGAAACATCAGTATGGCAAGCATAACCTATCTTCTATATTAGTATTTGAAATAGAATCCAGGTCAGTGTGGACATTTTCTGCAAATGTGTTCAGTGCAGAAAATTATCTTCATAGACCATATCAGATCATTGTTTGGGTGTAAAAGATGACATTTTACGAGGCACAGATTAAATTTTATGAACTCATTTTCATTTCTTATTTTGATACTTAGCATTTTGACCAATGCCATTAAATGACTGAGGCACAGAGACAAAGGTCTGCTTGCGGTTGTCATTTTGTTTTCCTTCTGGGTTTTGAGTCATGCTCGTCTCTAAGCAAGTTGGGGATTATGAATCTCTCTCAAGAGCCCAACATTTTGGATGCTCTCATGAACTCTTATCACTTCAAAAATTGCAAAGTGATTTATCTACTTGATCTTTTCTAGAATGATATACAAGTAATGATCTTGTAATTTGCAGTTCACCAGTCACAACATTGGTTGCTTCCGCTTACCTAAAATAAGGATTTGAGGCATCTATGGTGCAGTGATAATCAATTTATGGCCGATTAAACGTATTACATAGAATTGTATGAAAATAAAGTTTTTTTAATATATAATTATATACATATACATATTTTTTTAAATATTGAAAATGCCTAAAACAAACAAAAAAAATTATAAGCTTCCTAAAAGTCTCTAAAAAATGAATAAATTATAAATCTACTACATTATCAATATGAATAATATAATCTATTGTATCAACATTAACCATAATTCATACACTACAGTAACTTCGCGATATAATAACAAAATCACAAACCACTATGAATAAGTAATAGAAAAAAGAAAGTTAAAGACTTATCTCTTTGTATAATCACATTAGTAATTCAATTTCTACTGAATAAACACAAGTTAAAAAAACTTATATGCAAATAGGTAAGAAAATATTAGTCAATTAATCAAGCAAAGTATTAATCTTTTATAGAAAAAGATTCATGAAAGTAAAATCATCAAATTAAATGCCAGACAACTTAGTGAAGAAAGAAATAAACACGTAATCATTACTTAATAATTCATTGTCATTCATCAATTATCATTCACACGCTTCTTAGTGATAGCAAATAAAGTAACTACATGTATATTCATCATCCATCATTACTATGAGGACATAAAGGAACTACTGGCTACTTGAACAATTCATCAAATGCACAAGTGTTTGGTTTTGGGGTATACAAACCACATAAACCCGCATACGCCACTGCATAGACTACTTATGTGAGAGCATAAACTGCATAAACCTGCATACATCAAGTGTGCTTTCTTAGAGCGCATAGTGCGATGCATATGCGGACAGAAACCATACAAGTTTATGTGGCCACATAAGCGGCTACATAAAAACATTGTTTTAGAACATTGCTCTGAAGCAATGCGTGTCTTGCTAACATGGTATGGTATTTTCTTCAAACTTGTTATGTTGGCTTTTAATGTTTATGGAATTTTTATTTTGTTCCTAATTGTATGTGTTATCCTCAACGGAGTGTAGGGAAAGTTATTTATTTCAGTGGATCAAAGCTTTGCCTTTGCAATAGAATCATAAGAAGAAAGTTAGCAATTCCATCTTTGTCCAGTAACAAGACTCATAGATCTCCAGATGCCCTTGAGACCATGTGAGCAATGTACCCGCCTCATACTGAGGCATTGACTATTATAGTGTGTCATGCATCTTGCTGCTCTAGCTGATTTCCTTTATTCATGGCAAAGTTCCAAGATTTGCTTTGTCCTATGATATTTTCTGATGTTTACTGTCATGTAATGTCATGCAAATTCCATCTAAAAGAGTTATTGATTTGAAACTTAACGCACTTAACACAAACATACTGACTTACAACTTCTTCCCATGCTTCCAGAAAAGAACAGCAAATACTGTGGATGAGATAACTATAAATATCATGCGCGTCAAGTTATATGAAGGACTTCTCCAGTATGACAAGTACTGCTTCCACAGGCAAGCTTTGAACTGCCCCCAACCATTTTGTGGAAAACGAGTAGGGAAATGTAAGTCAGTTGAGTCTGGCGGTGGGTTGCTCAGATGTTTGACTAGCTCTTGGTTATCCCTGGAATGGGGAGAGAAAATATAAAACAAGGTAAATTTTACATCCATGCCTAGATAACCATGTCTAGATAAGATATTGCAATTTTTTCTGAAATAATCTATACGAGCAATCACTTAATTATTTATTTATTCCAATTATACAATTTATATAGACAAAGACGAATAAAGGCATCGAAGATATCAGTAATTTACTCACCTATAAAGTGATGACTGTCTATATATTTGTGCAAAATCTACACCGAGTTGCATTTCAGCAGATGTAGAGGTAACTTCCAGCATCCATGTTGATGGATTATAATTATTCTTTATCCTTGGTATTCCTGCAATGCCCTGATACAGTAAGATGATACACCTTTCAGTTTGATGTTCTTCCTTATTATATATTTTTCCACGTGTGGTTTTTCATGAAAGAATTTGTTAGACATCTGCATTATACACGCATATCTCTGATATATAAATTTACCTGTTCTAGTTTAATGTACCAGTATATTCGAACTATCTGATGCATTCCGAACTACTTGAGCAAACATATCATAAAACACACTGTGATTCAGTTCTTTCTCCTAAGTCCTAACAATGTAACTTATGCATCATAATCATTTTGATGTGCATCTAGCAACATCCTCCATTCCTCCTTCATGGGAATGTTTCTGTTAGTTTTGTCAATTGATTAACTATTCTGAAGTACATGGACAGTACACACACATTTGTTCCTAGATGCAGTTAGCTTTCTTTAAGGTTGAATCTGCAATTAAACTCGATGATTAGAGATTCTTTCAACCTTGCTATATCATTCGTTACTATAATATAGTTTAAAGTATTAATTCAAATTACAAATGATCCACACTGTTAATTTTGATAGATCCTTGCAATGTGTGAATTTCATGGTTGAAAACAAGGCCATAAAGGATAGATTAGCTGTACGAAGAAAGACCTTTATAAGATAAAAAATGAGAAGCCAAGAAAGTCAAAAGAATAAATGGGGTTACAATTTAATATTGCTGGTTGTGTAGTGTTGATGGCATCCTTGTTTATGTTAGGAAGGTTGCCAAATCTTATCTAGCAATAGTAAATAATTGGGGTCTGCATCTTTAATATCTTTTCTTGGATTTAAAAGAATATGTCAATGTAACATCTAATAAATTACAAACTTTAGGTTGAGGTAACTGATTCCATGCTTGGTACAATTCAATAACTACGAAGAAGATCATTGTCTAATTCCTGTCCGTTGAAGCTAGTCTTAACCATAAGTAAAAGACATTTAGAGGTTCAATATAATTTATGTCATGCTATGCAACATATTGGCAAAGAAATTCGTACTTTTAGTGAACTAAGTTACATGTTTATCATGTTTATTCTCTTTTAGAAACTATACTTTCTTAGTATGTTTCATTAAACTCTTATTAATTGAGCGCGGAGGGATATCCCCACCGTTATTCTCAAAAGAGATTACAAATGACTGCCATGGTTTGACAGCAAACATCTTCCAACTTTCAATCTTGCCCAACTTCTGAGGATAAACCATGTAGTAGAGAGAATCTTAAGATCTATTGTAATTTATGCACTTTGATTGTATTTCTGATCTTATCCAATAGCAAAACGTCATATCAGCAATGAGCATATATATGGATTACTTGCCTCGAAATACTCAATAACTTTACTTGAATGTTCACCTAATGGCCCAGAATATATCAATTCGCCTCCCCTTTTCATTAGAATCAGCTGCAAAAAGATGAAAAATTTTGTTATCAACAAAAACTAGAGGCAAAGAAATCAAAGTAATCTCGGTAAACAAATTCTGTGATACATTTAATGGTCATAGCAAGAGCTTAATATGGAGAGAAGACCTCTGTATTTGCTTTGCTTTTAATCATCAATATAAATCTGAAATATCGTGCTCTTTTTGTAGGTGGTTGTACTATAGAATATGTTGTACTATAGAATATTTTATATAGTGCCTGTTGTATATTCTGCAAACTTATGCTAAAACCAGGGAGGTAGTACAGCCCCTATAGACAGAGTAGATGGTTTTCAACTGCAGATGAAGTAAATGTTCTCTTTTTGTTTAAAGAAAATTCAATTCATATATATGGTACCTTTCATAAATTTCGGTTTAAGTCACAACACCATGATTCTGTTACATTTTGCTGACATTTCATTAAGTCAATAGAATGTGCAGACATGTTTGTGTTGTGTACATTTTAGCTGACAATTTTAGCCTCTTACAAACTTCTTTTGGGAAGTCTGGTTTTCTTTCTCATAATTGGGATCCTGGTGCAATAATGTATTTGTATTTTTAAGAAAAATCAATTAATACCTCATCAAATGCCTCAAATATCTGGATACTAGGTTGGTGAATAGTGCAGACTACTGTCCTTCCTGTTCCAACGACATTTTTTACCGCACGCATGACAATTGCTGCTGCTCTTGCATCCAAACCTGATGTGGGTTCATCCATGAATATGATGGATGGATTTGAAACGAGCTCTACAGCAATCGTCAACCGTTTCCTCTGTTCAGTAGATAATCCATTGACCCCGGGAACTCCAACTAAAGAGTCTCTGATCCCATCAAGTTCAATTGTTTCAAGGACTTCATTTGTGAATTCCTGATGATTAAAAGTAATTATTTTATTTCAATATAACTTTTCCAGGCCGAAAAGGAAAAAAAAAGAATCAGAATATGCACGGATATCATTATTGCCTTAGAAAATCGATGTGCTTGTTTGAGAGTTACAGTGATACTTCATGCCAAAAGGTTATATAACAAACTTACAGTTCTAGCTTTTGCATCAATTTGAGATGGTAGCCTTAGCCAAGCTGAATATATTACTGATTCTTCTACAGTAATATGTGGAGAATGTATGTCATTCTGCTCGCAATAACCTGATATCCTGGCAAATGTTTCTTGCACCTTAGGATAACCTCCAATTCTTATGTCCCCTTCAATAGTGCCCCCTGTTTTTCTTCCTGCAAGAACATCCAATAATGTGGTCTTCCCTGCACCACTGACACCCATCAGTGCTGAAAGAATTCCAGGTCGAAATGAACCTGTAATATTGTGGAGCAGCTGTAGTTGTTTTTCTGCATAGCCTTGTTCTCTCATTTCCTAGAATGTAAAATAATGTGAGTATTATAATGTCAAATTTATGTATATTCTACTTTTGTTAGCATAAAGTGAAGGAATATTAATACTTGATTACCAGAGGAGTATCAACATAGTACTGCACATCCTGAAATGCTACTGTGAGGGGAACAAAGGGTAAAACCATCCTTCCTGCAGCATTTTCCTTAAAGATCAGTTTTGTTTCATTTCCCTTGATTTATATCCATTATCAACTGTCGCTTCATGAAGACAACACCCCTACCTGTTCTCTCATGTTCTTTGGCAGTTCGTGTAGATTTATTTTTGGAAGTATAATTGAAGTTTGTTTCATCTTTGGCATCTTCTTCTCCCTCTATTTGAGAAATCTTTTCACGAGAGATAATGCTCGAGACACCCCAGGTGCTGAAATTGGAGTATTTCTTATCAGTGTTTCTTGTTTTTTCTCATGAGAAAGTAGGAAAGGAGTCAAGAGGACTCCCAGCCTTTCTCATCAGTTGAATAGGGAACTCGAGTGGCAATGAAAACTTTTAATCTCAATTTAGTTGGCAGCAGCACTTACGTTTTTTGAAAGTTATGGCCAAAGTAAATGCAGCATTGAAGAGTAAAATATATCCGACCAGGGCACCGACTGATATCCAATAAAAGTAGGCATTGAAGTTCAGTCCGCGGCTTGTCAAAACTTGCTGTCCTATAGTTGTATTTGCTGATGAAATCTGTAATAGGAAATATCACAGAAAGAGATTCAGAAGAGTTAGGGAGAGATTGAATGTCAGGCTAATATTAGAACCAGTGAATTTGTTGTTTGCCTCACCTTTTCCCATCTTGGTGCAAGGAATTCATTTACTGCCAAGCCTATCTCTGCATACGTTAACGGGGAACTCCAAAATGCCCACTTTAACCATCCAGGTATAGAGGCTGCAGAAGCAAAGCTGATAATCATGTGCATTTTAATGTTCATTTTAGGAATCTGATTCGATTGACTTTTGGTGTACCTCATAGATGAACATGGCTCCCTACGACAAATCATATCATCTTAACTCTATGTCTATACACTTCTCTAGTTTGGGGAATTTGGAGTGTTGCTTATTGGCTGAGCTATATAAACTGCATAGCCAGAATAGGCAAGTCTTCCTGCTGCCAACTAGTTGCTCCCCCAGGCAGAGAGTTGGCACCAGGTTGACAGTCAAAGGGCTTTTGAGAAGCTTAATTACCTTGTCCTTGATAGCTGACCCCATTTTGATTGGGGAAAGGCGTGTTAATGACAATGACAAATGACAATGTTGATGGGTTAAGACTATGAAAGGAATAGACTTACGACGTGGGAGAATGAAGCCGCCAAATACCAGTACAACTAGTAAAGACAAGGTACCACTGACTGAAGAAGCCACTGCTGTCTGGAAATATGAGGCAAGGAAACGAAACATGGATAATGACATTTGGTGCACAACAAAAAGTAGAAGGAATTGGCGGAAGAACCTGATAAGACATTAAAAAAAGGTGACCAGAGATATCAGAGATATGTATATGTACTGAACTGTTATATTAACAACCCTCCAGAGTTAAATCAATTAGACAAATCAGAAAACTACCTTACTGCCTCTGGGCTGTATCCGATTACGTAATAAGTAATAGATGTCCATAGTAAAGATTCTATCAAGGAAATAGGGATTTTTAATATAAAAGCAGGAATTGCATAAGCCCACGCGGGATAGAAGTAAAAATCCCTTTGTTTGTAGAACACAGGGAGTCTAGAAACTGACATGGCCAACTCTGGAAATCCATTGACCATATTGATGATTAGTGTGAAAAACAATGCACCCAGATAGCCATTAGCATGAAGAACATCGACACCTAGACGTGTACGCAAGAAAACAGTCATCGTGATGATTGCAAGAATTGCAAGCTGCAAGAAGGGTGTAGTAAATATTTTAGCTGAGTTGATTATTTAGCACACGATTGTTTTGAATACCTATGCCTGAGAATACTATATACCTGAGTTGTTTTGAATACATAGACGAAAGAATTCCTCTTCATGAGCAGCAATTCCCTTGCCATGCAGGCTTTAAATAGTTCCCACTTTGTCAATGTATAAACACTGAAAGATAAAGCATTTTTATGACACTGGGACTTATCATATGACTTTGATAGTTCCTCTTCAAGTCTCTGTCCAATGTGATATGCTTTAAATTTCTTGCAGAACTGATCAACTGAAACATAATGGTACTGTTCATATGGATGCGACCAGTACTGTTCTTGATCTTTTCTCGACAATACCTAAACAGAGCTAGTTTTGAGAGTCTGTACTCTGAAGAACACTAGAATAGTCAACAAATATATCACTATATTTACCTCCTGCAAAAATTCAGCTTCTCCTTTCCTTTCTGGGCAGTTGAACCCACATTCTTCAAAAAATTAAGAATATCGATACGAGGACCATGATATACAATCTTTCCTTCTGCCATTAAGATGACGTCATCAAAGAGATCATAGGTCTCAGGGGCAGGCTGAAGAAGTGAAACTGTGATGGTAGTTTCTGTGATGTGAGCCAACTGTTGAAGGCAAGCAACCATTTGGAATGTTGTCGAGCTGTCTAGTCCAGTTGATATTTCATCCATAAATAGAGCTTTTGTTGGTCCAACGATGATCTCACCTAGCAGGTTTAATTATAAGGCATGAATTGCATACAGGAATACTTAGAATATGTTTAGGTTAATAAAGTTGCAGTGTTTATGATCCCTTTCACGCTACCTGTAGTCAGTCTTTTCTTTTGGCCACCAGATATTCCTCTTCTCATGACATCTCCTATCATTGTATCTGCACAGATGTCCAATCCCATTATCTGCTAACCAAACACAATTTAGAGTCTGTTATAAAAGTGAAATGACTCCTGATGTCAACTAACTTCTTGGGCTTGTTTATGCAGAATTCTACTTTCTATTATGTAGGAGATAACCACCTTTAGTATATAGTCCGTTTGGAGACTTCTTTCTAATCCCTCCACAGAAATTGCCTGTATTAAAAACAATTGTTTTTTAGTTCATTTTGAATGCATAATCTGTGTAGAACTAAGGAGTTACTGGATGCAGTCATTAAATGCTGTAATAGACACAGAACATGTATAACAGATCAAACCAGATACGTTACGGCTGAGTGCATTATTTCGTGAAATATGAGATATTCTTACACTCATACAAAGTGCTAATGATCTAGCATAGGATCCCTGGTTCAAGAAAAAAGTGGCATAAGGTTAGGTCACAGTTTTACCTTCATGTATGTGTCTATGTCGGGTTCAGGGATAATTCCAGCCTGCTTCTCCCTTCTGCTAACTTCCTTCATAATTTCTTTATGGGAAACAACAGTTTGAATTCAGGATAACTGGTTTAGTGGGTGTTAGTCAGTCAAGTCTCTAGAAATCATTTTAGATTATGTGAAGACCTTACCTGCTCTGCTCCCAACGCCTTGAAAGCGTGCTGAAAAATCCAACGTCTCCCTTACTGTCATCTCAGGAATGTGCAGATCATGTTGGCTCACATAAGCTGCTGTTTTCTCTGGGACAAACTCCTCCAATCTGAAGCCATTGTATGAAATTTCTCCCATAACCTGTGAAGTAGAGTCATGTTGTGCTCGGAGACAACAACCCTTAGAAGATCCAACCTGATCTCAATCACCAAGAACAATGAAAACAAACTAGAAGAACAGCCAATCGCAAAAAACCAGATCTAACGAGGTTCGGCCAACTTGCCTACGTCCTCGGGGCAATTCACGGAGAGAGTTTTCTTTATGGAAGATGGATTACAATAGCTCTGAATCTCTATCAACACAAGAGAGTCCGCAGCTATACTTTTTCTAAGCACTCTAACCCTAGAAAATTACAACCAGGGCTTAAATACATAACTTCCCGAAACAACAGATTTCGCCCAAAACCCGACTGTCGGTCGACCGGCCGGTCGACCGACTCCCTCTTACGGTCGACCGAGCCGGTCGACCGAAACAAACAGAGAGTTGGGTTGCTTACAGAGACCCTTTCCGGTCGACCGGTCCGGTCGACCGACGCAACCAAGACCCTCTTCGGTCGACCGGTCCGGTCGACCGAAGAAACCTGGGAGCACCTGTGCACTTCGTGCACGTCGGTCGACCGGACCGGTCGACCGACCACTGTCTTTTCTGCTGCTGCTTCGTTTTTCCTGCCTGCTGTTCCGTCGCCTTTCGTCGTAAACTCCTTGGCAGCCTTCAACAGCACCTGGCATGACTTCACTTCCTCTACTGTACTCTCTCCTCCAACAATTCTCCACCTCGGTGAAGATTGTTAAATCTGAGCCGAACACCGACTCGAAAGCGGCTGCACCAATCTGGTTGCCTACGTACCCCTTGCCCAAGGGATCAAGCCATTCGTAGTTCATCCACATGAGCTTCAGCAAGCTCAATTCACCTGAAGAATCTGGAGCAAGTCTTTGCAGTGTGCAAATTTTACTCCCGACACCACCTTTGTAAGCATATCGGCCGGATTCTCCGAAGTATGAATCTTCAATAAATTGATGTCATCTTCCTCCAGAATCTCCCGAACAAAGTGATACCTGACATCGATGTGCTTCGTCCTTGCGTGGTAGACTTGGTTCCTTGCCAAATAAATAGCACTCATACTGTCACAGTGTATCTTCAAGATCTCCTGTTCCACTCCCAAGTCATCTAGCAATCCCTGAAGCCAAATCGCCTCCTTCATGGCCTCGGTCAAGGCCATATACTCTGCCTCTGTAGTCGACAATGCGACTGTGGACTGAAGTGTGGAGCGCCAACTCACCGGTGCCTGCGAGAATGTGAATACATACCCCGTCGTCGACCGGCGTTTGTCAAGATCACCTGCATAGTCCGAATCCACGTACCCTATGCATTCTTGCTTCCCAGTGTTGTCCTTCTCAAACACGAGGCCTACATCAACTGTACCCTTGATGTACCTCAGGATCCACTTCACTGCTTCCCAATGACCCTGACCTGGATCATGCATATATCTGCTAACCATGGAAACTGTAGCACCCTGTACCCAGGATACGTACCCAGATACGTGTCCCAAAATTTTTTCGACCATATTGCTCAATTTTCTTCTTATATGTGTTCATGTGTTGTAATTTCTTAGTTTATTGAGTATAAGATCTGGATTCTCATATCTACTGTAAGCCCTGACCCGGACCGGGGAACCGATACCAGCCAAGAGCCCGATTTGACTTTCTGGTAGTCCGAATGGACCGTTTTCAGTTTCAGAGACTGTTTTCTAATATTTTAGATTTTTCATGATTTTCTGGAATTTTCTGAAATTTTTCTGCAAAATCTCCAAAACCGGTGTCGGTCGGCATCGCTGACTGATTCCCGAATTTTTAATTTCCAAATGGGATTGAATTTTCAAAAACGGCTTTCACAGTACATCTTAGAATATCATTTTCTAACTAAAAACATTTTTTGAGATTTTTCAAAATTTATCAAAATTTGACCGATCCTGGTGTCGGCCGGTATCGCCAGAAGATTCCAGGATTTTTATTTTGAAAACTACATTGTATTTTTCAAATCCGATTTCACCGAGCATCTTAGAATAATATTTTCTATTTTTGAGAATTTTTCAGAACGATTCTGAAACAGTCAAATTTTTCGCCTTATTAAAATAATAATATTTATTACCGGTCTTATCTTTCCGTACTTTTTCCTTCCCTACTCCGCTACTTCATACTTTCAGAAATTATAATAAATAAATTATTTAATAATAAAAATTTTTATTTTCTTTCTCTTTTTATTTTTATTTTTTTCCTTATCTTTTTCCTTTTCTTTAAAAATTTCTTTCTTTTTCTTTCTTTCTCTTTCTTCCCCGTTGACTTCCCCCACAATTAATTCCTGTTCCCGCCGCCTGCAACCACTGCGGCCACCAGCAGAGAGGCTGCAACTGCTGCCCCTCTTTCCCCCTTAACCCCATTCCATCATTACCTATAAACTCTCCCTTATAAACTTCCTCCTCCTTTTCATTTACATTTACAACTTCCAACTCCTTCATCTCCAACCTCCAAGCCACTCACGCACCCTCTCGGCCGCCGCTCCACCATCACCACCGCCGCCTCCGGCGCCGCCCTAGCCGCCGCCACCGCTTCCCCCAACACCCCACAACACTCCTCCACTCCCATCAACCCCCAATTCAACTCCACCATCCTCAATTTCTCCCAAAACCCATCACATACCCACCTTCATCTTCTCCAAATTCCTCCTCTCCACCACCAAATTCCCTCCTCCAACTACTCCATCTCCACCTCCTCCACCTCCTCCAACAACCCACAACCACCAAACACCACCACCACCACCACAACCACCACCACCACCACCCATCACCTCCATTCAAACATCAACAACAAACAACCACAACAACAACAAACCCTAACCTCACCTTCCTCCTCCCCGCGCGCGCGCGCTGCTCGCCGCCGCCGCCGCCGCCGCCGCCGCGCCGGCCGGCCACCGCCGGCGGTGGGGGAACCGAGTCCCCCCCGTCTTCTTTTCTTTCTTCTTTTCTTTTTCTTTCTTTCTTTCATTCATCTCACTTTCAAATCCCTAAATAAAAACAAAATCCCTCATTCCAAAAATACCCCCACCTCTTTCCTCAAACTACAACCCTATATTTACACCCCTACCCTCCTCATTTAAATCCTAAATTTTTCTAAATAACACCTCTTTCCCCCCCTTTTTTCTTACAAATTTCTCTCCTATCTCTCTCTCTCCTCTTTCTTCCCTCTAAAAATATTTATATAAATAATTATATTTATATATTTTAATATATATATTGTGGGATTGAGGATTTCTTGGACGGTTCGCCGATTCCCGGATTCTAACCGGTATTTTACCCGGTTTCAGGCGAGTACAGTTTATTCTTTTACATACAGTTATTTTAGCATTATACGAGTATTTTAATACATTTAAAAATAAATACTCTTGTATTTTAAGTATGGAAATGAGATGTGGATATGTTAGCATGCTTAGTATTTAATACCGTAAATTTGACACATGATAACATGCTATGTAAATTAATAAATGACGTCACACTCGGTATCTACCCGATCTTGGACATGTTTTGCCTGATATGTGATTTAGGACACCAACACTTGGCATGTTACACTAGGGATATGATTTTTGTCACCGGCATTTGGTATTTACACCGGCACACAATAATAGACACTAATAATTACCATGCTATATTTAATTTCGATAATTTGTCATATTTAATTCTAATAATTATCATGCAATAATTGATACCGATATTGCCATGCTGCATTTGACACCGACATCTTTCATGCTATATTTGGTACGGATACTTGACATGCTATATGTGATATGTGACACCTGGTATTGATACTTACCATACTATACTTGACATGTGATACCCGACCCCGATATTTGTCTTGCTACACTTATCACTTGACATTGGACACTGATGATTGATACTTGACGCCTGTTATTGACATATGGTATATGCTATATTTTCATGTGGTATAAATACCTGGACCTGACATTATGACTCTTGACCGGACATTACCACCCCTGATACTTGATTATATGACATATTCATGACTATACTATTACGGGGACATGACATGATTATTATATTATTATTACCAGATATTTGGTACTCCTGAGCTCCTGTACTCCTGTATACTTGAACCCCTGAAATAGGGAGGCTCCTGACATTACTCCTGTATTATACTCCTGTTAACCCCGTAATAGGATAATCATGGATATTGTACATTTGTGGACACCCTGTGAACATTATTATTTGAGACTCTGTCATATATAAACAACTTACACCGGGATGGGGGAAATTGATGGGTAACGATATAGCTTCTGTGTTTATGGTGGCCATATATATATGTTGTACAACTTCCTGTTGGATTCGACCTGGATGGCCACCAGGCGCTTCCGAGGGGTGACTGGCACCCCTACCCCCCTGCCTGCCTGTCCGGGTGTGCTATAATCCCCTTGGTATATCCTGTGGGGAACGGTGACACTCTATTCCTGTTCGGGTGTATTGTGAGACCTTCGGGCATATAGTAAATCCCGGTGCCTAGCGGTACGTTCCGGTTCAGCGCCGGATAATCCTGGACCGTTGTCCCGGGCATGCACGGGACCCATTATAAACATGGTTCGTCGCTCCCCATCAATTTCCAATAACCAACCTCGCTAGATTTGTATGCGAAAGTATATGGCACCGGTTATATACCAAACATACAAATTGAACGGGTTAATAATAATAACTTAATAAATTGACTTCATGCATCTTGTGTCATTTCCATACTTGTCATTTATTGTAGTTACTTCATGCTTCTTAGTTTGATTACCTGACATTTGACCTGCTATACATGCTTTTATTTCATGCCATGTAAATGCTAATGTCATTACCATATTTCACTATTTATTGTGATTATTTCCTGCTTATTGATTAGTGTACATTATACTTGTCTTGATGCACTTGCTATTATTTGTACTTACCATTGGGTTTTTCTTGTACTCGCTGGGTTATTCCTAACAACCCTGGATTTGCATGTCCAGATCTAGCAGCTTGGACCGAGGTGGACCCATCAGCTGAGGATCAGGCTTATCTTGAGGAGCAGGCAGATCAGCAGTAGTTCCGTCCAGTCTTTTCTCCCCGCTCGCGAGATCCCCTTTCTAGCTCGTGAGTTATTATCTGTTGCATCATGTACAGTCTACTTTTATATTATCTAGTGATGTAATATTGATGTAATATTATATCACTGTTTGTGATGACTCAGTACTTGTTTAAATTATGTTGGAATGTATAATACCACGTATTTTCGCACTCTGATATCTGTGTTGTGTTGTATTGATGCTTAGCGTACATACGTGATGGTACCATCGCCCTGCGTATGTACGTCGCAGTGGCGTCTCCGTACCCGCCAGGATCGGGGCGCCACAGGTTGGTATCAGAGCCTAGGCTCTCACACCTTCAGTACAGCCAGTCTGCAAATTAATGTTGAATTAATTTGCGGCTGAGTCACACGAGTCCTTATTATACATTCCAATCACAAGTACAAAGTTATCAATTCCTTTCTTGAAATCCATCCCTTGATTCCTGAGATCTCATATTCTATCATCTTTTCAGCTCTCGGCTCGAATATGGAGAGACGGGGGACACGTAACGGTCCCAGCTCTTCCCGCGAAGGTTCAAATGGGGAGAATGACATGATGAGGCTACTCCAGGGGATGATGGATAGCCAGCAGCAGCAGGTGGAGCTCCTACGTCAAGGATTGCTGACTGCACCCCGGGAACAGAGGCCGGGGACTATATCGGATTTCAGGAGGCTGCAGCCAGCAGAGTTCTCAGGCACGGAGAAGCCCTTGGATGCAGAGCAATGGTTGATTGATATGACCGATCTCCTAAAGGCGGCCAGGATTCCTGCTGAGAACCAAGTAGAAGTAGCCAAGATCCAGCTGAAGGATGTGGCGAGAACTTGGTGGCTTGCTGAAGAGGCGAGGCTGGAGAAGCCTATCTCTTGGGATCAGTTTTCGAAAGGCTTTTACGAGAGATTTTTCCCTGCAACTGCTCAGAAGGAGATGGAGGAGCAGTTCATCAGACTGCAGCAGTGGAATCGGTCAGTGGATGAATATGCCGCTGAGTTTCTGAGGCTTAGTCGGTTTGCACCATATATGGTGGCCGACGAGGAGAAGAGAGCTAGCAGATTTCAGCAGGGACTGAGGGTGGACATTCAGATGATGCTTATACCCCACCAGCTGAAGACGTACTCCCAGGTCCTTTCCATTGCCCGTGATGTGGAGCAGGGGTTGGAGAAGAAGAGGAGGTTTGAGCTGCAGCAGAAGCCGATGAAGCGCCAGTTCCAGCAGGTGCACAGGGGGAACCCAGTCAGAGCTCTTGGTGCCCCAGTGGCCAAGCGATCTTTTCGGCCTCCTCCTCAGCAGCTTGTGTGTGGGTACTGTCAGAAACCCGGACACAACCAGCAGAATTGCCGTATGGCCAATGGACTGTGTTTGGCCTGCGGATCCGGCAACCACTCGGTGGGGGAGTGTCCATTCAAGAGGAACTGGAATGCAGCTCCAGCACCACCAGCACTTCCAGCTCGAGTGGCACCATCAGTACCTCCAGCTCGAGCAGCTCCCCCAGCACTTTCAGCCCCACCGATGAGGAGGAATCCAGGACCTGCAGGCAGAGGGGCTCCACTTCCTTCCCAGCGCCGGATTTTGGGTCAGGCTCAGAGGGGACCCAGGACTGGAGTAGGCCGCGGGAGGGGCCAGGCCTATAATCTGACAGCAGAGGAAGCCGAGGCATCAGGAGAAGTGGTGGCAGGTACAATTTTGGTCCACTCAGTTCCAGTCTTATCACTTTTTGACTCCGGTGCATCACACTGCTTCATATCCAGTAGATTTACTGCCTTGCATTCTATACCCCTAGTCTGTATGAGTGACCAATGGGAAATTAGTACGGGGAATGGGGTAGTTATAACTAACAAGATCTGCAAGGCGTGCAATGTGGAGTTATGTGGTAGGAAGTTAGAAGCCGACATGTTCGTACTGGACACTGGAGGGTACGATGTGATCCTAGGCATGACTTGGCTCAGCAAGTATCATGCGGTGATTGACTGTCGGGAGAAGAAGGTGATCTTCAGAATTCCACACCAACCGGAGTTTCAGTTCTTTGGAGAACGCAAGTCCCTCCGGAAGGAAGATCAACTGGAGTGTGCCACTGCTGAAGAGAAGAGGGCGGTGTCAGTGTGGAGTGAATTTCCAGATGTATTTGAGGAGATATCAGGACTTCCACCTGATAGAGTTGTGGAGTTCTCTATTGACCTTATTCCAGGAGCGACTCCCATCTCTAAGGCACCGTACCGGATGGCGCCAACAGAATTGGCTATATTGAAGGAGCAGCTGCTGGAGTATTCGAGCAAGGGTCTGATTAGACCGAGTACTTCACCTTGGGGAGCACCAGTGCTGTTGGCGAATAAGAAGGATGGTGGCAAGAGGTTGTGCATTGATTACAGAGAGTTGAACAAAGTCACCATCAAGAACAAGTACCCGTTGCCGAGGATTGATGATCTCTTTGATCAACTTCATGGGGCCCAGGTATTCTCGAAGTTAGATCTGCAGTCGGGGTACCACCAGTTGAAGGTGAAGAAGGAAGACATCCAGAAGACGGCATTCAGGACTCGGTATGGTCATTATGAGTTCTTGGTTGTGCCCTTTGGAGTTACAAATGCCCCAGCAGTCTTCATGGACTTGATGAATAGGATCTTCTCACCCTATCTGGACAAGTTTGTTTTGGTGTTCATTGATGATATCCTGGTCTATTCCAAGAATGAAGAGGAGCATGCGGAGCATCTGAGGATAGTGCTACAGACTCTCCGACTAGAGCAGCTTCATGCCAAGCTTAGCAAGTGCGAGTTCTGGCTGAAGAGTATTGCATTCTTGGGTCATATTGTTTCTAAGGAAGGAATCTCGGTGGATCCCAGCAAGATTCAGGCGGTGAAGGATTGGCCGACTCCGAAGTCCGTGACAGAGATCAGGAGCTTCATCGGACTGGCTGGGTATTACCGAAGGTTCGTGCAGGACTTCTCGAAGATTGCAGCTCCATTGACCAAGCTGACCAGGAAGGGAGAGAAGTACATTTGGACTGAGGAGTGTGCGTCTGCTTTTGAGGAGTTGAAGAACAAATTGATTTCAGCTCCAATCTTGAAGACACCCTCAGGGACAGGAGGTATGGTTGTGTACTGTGATGCTTCAGGGAAGGGCCTTGGATGCGTATTGATGCAGCATGGACATGTAGTGGCTTATGCATCCAGGCAGTTAAAGCCTCATGAGAAGAATTACCCAACGCATGATCTAGAGCTGGCAGCGGTGATCTTTGCGTTGAAGATATGGAGACATTACCTGCTAGGTGACCGAGTGTTGATTTACACTGATCACAAGAGCCTGAAGTACATTTTCACTCAGAAGGAGTTGAACATGAGGCAGAGGCGATGGCTTGAGCTGATGGCAGATTATGACATAGATCTGCAGTACCATCCTGGCAAGGTTAATGTTGTGCCAGATGCCCTGAGTAGAAGACCTGAAGCCAACATGGTTATGATGCTCACTCAGCAGAAGGAGTTACTCAGGGAGATGGAGCGGCTAGATTTGATGGTGACCCGAAGGACCAGTGGACATGTGCAGTTGATGGCATTCCAGATCCAGCCGACACTGATGGAAGAGATCAGAGAAGCTCAGAAAGAAGATCCTAGATTGCTGAAATTCAGAGAGCAAGTGGAAGCAGGGCTGAGGTCAGATGTTTGCATTCATCCTGATGGTGCACTTTATTTCAGGGGTAGAATTTGTGTGCCTCAAGGGGAGATTAGACAGAAGATCTTAGCTGAGGCCCACAGCTCAGCTTACTCTATACACCCTGGAGGAACCAAGATGTATCAGGATCTGAAGCAACATTTCTGGTGGAATGCGATGAAGAGGGAGATCGCACAATATGTGGCGAAGTGTCTAGTGTGTCAGCAAGTGAAGGCTGAACACCAGAGACCAGCTGGATTATTACAGCCTTTGCCAATACCAGAATGGAAGTGGGAGCATGTTACTATGGATTTTGTCACCGCTCTACCCCGCAGTCCAAAGGGGAACAATGCAGTATGGGTAGTTGTTGACCGTCTCACTAAGTCAGCACATTTCATACCTTTCAGAGTGGGACAATCTACGGAGCTTCTGGCGGACAAGTACATGAAAGAGATTGTTCGACTGCATGGAGTTCCTGTCAGTATCGTGTCGGACAGAGACACGAGGTTCAGATCTCACTTCTGGGAGAGTCTTCAAGAGAGTCTGGGGACCCGTCTGAAGTTCAACACATCTTATCATCCTGAGACAGATGGGCAGTCCGAGCGGACCATTCAGATCCTAGAAGACATGTTGAGGGCTTGCATGATAGACTTCAAGGGATCGTGGGAAGACCATCTACATTTGGCAGAGTTTTCCTACAATAATAGCTATCAGGCGAGCATCAGGATGGCTCCATTCGAAGCCCTATACGGCAGGAGATGCAGATCACCATTGTGTTGGGATGAAGTGGGTGAGAGAAGGCATTTGGGGCCAGATGTGATAGTACAGGCAGTGGACAAGATCAGGACTATCCAAGAGCACCTTCGTGGAGCCCAGGACAGACAGAAGAGTTGGGCAGATTCCAATAGAAGACCGTTGGAGTTCCAGGTGGGAGAGCATGTGTTTCTGAAGATATCTCCGACCAAGGGAGTGATCAGGTTTGGTGCACGTGGGAAGCTGAGTCCGAGGTATATTGGCCCGTTTGAGATATTGGATCGAGTGGGAGAAGTGGCATACAGATTGGCACTACCACCATCACTGGAAGGAGTGCACAATGTGTTCCATGTGTCGCAGCTGAGGAGATACATCAGGGATGAGAGCCATGTGTTGGATCATTCAGAGTTGGAGTTGCAGCCAGATCTGTCATATATTGAGCAACCAATGGCTATTGTGGATAGAAGTGTCAAGACCCTGAAGAACCGGACCATCCCGTTGGTGCTTGTTTCATGGAACAGGCATAGTCCGGGAGAAGCAACTTGGGAGCGGGAGGACGTCATCCGTGACCGTTACCCGCATCTGTTTGAGCCTTGAGTGGTAATATTCTCTTGTACTCCATTCTTGTCCTATCAATTTATCTTTTTCATGTTCGTCTCTTTCCTTATAGAAATTTCGAGGACGAAATTTTTGTTAGGTGGGTAGATTGTAGCACCCTGTACCCAGGATACGTACCCAGATACGTGTCCCAAATTTTTTCGACCATATTGCTCAATTTTCTTCTTATATGTGTTCATGTGTTGTAATTTCTTAGTTTATTGAGTATAAGATCTGGATTCTCATATCTACTGTAAGCCCTGACCCGGACCGGGGAACCGATACCAGCCAAGAGCCCGATTTGACTTTCTGGTAGTCCGAATGGACCGTTTTCAGTTTCAGAGACTGTTTTCTAATATTTTAGATTTTTCATGATTTTCTGGAATTTTCTGAAATTTTTCTGCAAAATCTCCAAAACCGGTGTCGGTCGGCATCGCTGACTGATTCCCGAATTTTTAATTTCCAAATGGGATTGAATTTTCAAAAACGGCTTTCACAGTACATCTTAGAATATCATTTTCTAACTAAAAACATTTTTTGGGATTTTTCAAAATTTATCAAAATTTGACCGATCCTGGTGTCGGCCGGTATCGCCAGAAGATTCCAGGATTTTTATTTTGAAAACTACATTGTATTTTTCAAATCCGATTTCACCGAGCATCTTAGAATAATATTTTCTATTTTTGAGAATTTTTCAGAACGATTCTGAAACAGTCAAATTTTTCGCCTTATTAAAATAATAATATTTATTACCGGTCTTATCTTTCCGTACTTTTTCCTTCCCTACTCCGCTACTTCATACTTTCAGAAATTATAATAAATAAATTATTTAATAATAAAAATTTTTATTTTCTTTCTCTTTTTATTTTTATTTTTTTCCTTATCTTTTTCCTTTTCTTTAAAAATTTCTTTCTTTTTCTTTCTTTCTCTTTCTTCCCCGTTGACTTCCCCCACAATTAATTCCTGTTCCCGCCGCCTGCAACCACTGCGGCCACCAGCAGAGAGGCTGCAACTGCTGCCCCTCTTTCCCCCTTAACTCCATTCCATCATTACCTATAAACTCTCCCTTATAAACTTCCTCCTCCTTTTCATTTACATTTACAACTTCCAACTCCTTCATCTCCAACCTCCAAGCCACTCACGCACCCTCTCGGCCGCCGCTCCACCATCACCACCGCCGCCTCCGGCGCCGCCCTAGCCGCCGCCACCGCTTCCCCCAACACCCCACAACACTCCTCCACTCCCATCAACCCCCAATTCAACTCCACCATCCTCAATTTCTCCCAAAACCCATCACATACCCACCTTCATCTTCTCCAAATTCCTCCTCTCCACCACCAAATTCCCTCCTCCAACTACTCCATCTCCACCTCCTCCACCTCCTCCAACAACCCACAACCACCAAACACCACCACCACCACCACAACCACCACCACCACCACCCATCACCTCCATTCAAACATCAACAACAACAACAACCACAACAACAACAAACCCTAACCTCACCTTCCTCCTCCCCGCGCGCGCGCGCTGCTCGCCGCCGCCGCCGCCGCGCCGGCCGGCCACCGCCGGCGGTGGGGGAACCGAGCCCCCCCTTCTTCTTTTCTTTCTTCTTTTCTTTTTCTTTCTTTCTTTCATTCATCTCACTTTCAAATCCCTAAATAAAAACAAAATCCCTCATTCCAAAAATACCCCCACCTCTTTCCTCAAACTACAACCCTATATTTACACCCCTACCCTCCTCATTTAAATCCTAAATTTTTCTAAATAACACCTCTTTTCCCCCCTTTTTCTTACAAATTTCTCTCCTATCTCTCTCTCTCCTCTTTCTTCCCTCTAAAAATATTTATATAAATAATTATATTTATATATTTTAATATATATATTGTGGGATTGAGGATTTCTTGGACGGTTCGCCGATTCCCGGATTCTAACCGGTATTTTACCCGGTTTCAGGCGAGTACAGTTTATTCTTTTACATACAGTTATTTTAGCATTATACGAGTATTTTAATACATTTAAAAATAAATACTCTTGTATTTTAAGTATGGAAATGAGATGTGGATATGTTAGCATGCTTAGTATTTAATACCGTAAATTTGACACATGATAACATGCTATGTAAATTAATAAATGACGTCACACTCGGTATCTACCCGATCTTGGACATGTTTTGCCTGATATGTGATTTAGGACACCGACACTTGGCATGTTACACTAGGGATATGATTTTTGTCACCGGCATTTGGTATTTACACCGGCACACAATAATAGACACTAATAATTACCATGCTATATTTAATTTCGATAATTTGTCATATTTAATTCTAATAATTATCATGCAATAATTGATACCGATATTGCCATGCTGCATTTGACACCGACATCTTTCATGCTATATTTGGTACGGATACTTGACATGCTATATGTGATATGTGACACCTGGTATTGATACTTACCATACTATACTTGACATGTGATACCCGACCCCGATATTTGTCTTGCTACACTTATCACTTGACATTGGACACTGATGATTGATACTTGACGCCTGTTATTGACATATGGTATATGCTATATTTTCATGTGGTATAAATACCTGGACCTGACATTATGACTCTTGACCGGACATTACCACCCCTGATACTTGATTATATGACATATTCATGACTATACTATTACGGGGACATGACATGATTATTATATTATTATTACCAGATATTTGGTACTCCTGAGCTCCTGTACTCCTGTATACTTGAACCCCTGAAATAGGGAGGCTCCTGACATTACTCCTGTATTATACTCCTGTTAACCCCGTAATAGGATAATCATGGATATTGTACATTTGTGGACACCCTGTGAACATTATTATTTGAGACTCTGTCATATATAAACAACTTACACCGGGATGGGGGAAATTGATGGGTAACGATATAGCTTCTGTGTTTATGGTGGCCATATATATATGTTGTACAACTTCCTGTTGGATTCGACCTGGATGGCCACCAGGCGCTTCCGAGGGGTGACTGGCACCCCTACCCCCCTGCCTGCCTGTCCGGGTGTGCTATAATCCCCTTGGTATATCCTGTGGGGAACGGTGACACTCTATTCCTGTTCGGGTGTATTGTGAGACCTTCGGGCATATAGTAAATCCCGGTGCCTAGCGGTACGTTCCGGTTCAGCGCCGGATAATCCTGGACCGTTGTCCCGGGCATGCACGGGACCCATTATAAACATGGTTCGTCGCTCCCCATCAATTTCCAATAACCAACCTCGCTAGATTTGTATGCGAAAGTATATGGCACCGGTTATATACCAAACATACAAATTGAACGGGTTAATAATAATAACTTAATAAATTGACTTCATGCATCTTGTGTCATTTCCATACTTGTCATTTATTGTAGTTACTTCATGCTTCTTAGTTTGATTACCTGACATTTGACCTGCTATACATGCTTTTATTTCATGCCATGTAAATGCTAATGTCATTACCATATTTCACTATTTATTGTGATTATTTCCTGCTTATTGATTAGTGTACATTATACTTGTCTTGATGCACTTGCTATTATTTGTACTTACCATTGGGTTTTTCTTGTACTCGCTGGGTTATTCCTAACAACCCTGGATTTGCATGTCCAGATCTAGCAGCTTGGACCGAGGTGGACCCATCAGCTGAGGATCAGGCTTATCTTGAGGAGCAGGCAGATCAGCAGTAGTTCCGTCCAGTCTTTTCTCCCCGCTCGCGAGATCCCCTTTCTAGCTCGTGAGTTATTATCTGTTGCATCATGTACAGTCTACTTTTGTATTATCTAGTGATGTAATATTGATGTAATATTATATCACTGTTTGTGATGACTCAGTACTTGTTTAAATTATGTTGGAATGTATAATACCACGTATTTTCGCACTCTGATATATGTGTTGTGTTGTATTGATGCTTAGCGTACATACGTGATGGTACCATCGCCCTGCGTATGTACGTCGCAGTGGCGTCTCCGTACCCGCCAGGATCGGGGCGCCACAGAAACTGCCTGTGATAGATCCGACCTTGTACACACCATTGCATACATCAAGCTTCCCACTGCATTGGCATATGGTACATGAGTCATATGTTCACGCTCCTGAACACTCCTTGGAGACATCTTCGCTGACAACTTGAAGTGCGGCGCCATTGGTGTACTTACAGTCTTTGTATCTTTCCCGATATTAAATCTCTGCAGTACCTTCTCCAGATAGCCCTTCTGAGTCAAGCTAATCCTGCCAGCTTCTCTGTCCCTTGTGATCTCCATACCCAATACTTTCCTTGCTTCCCCCAGGTCCTTCATCTCGAACTCAGACGATAAAGTCTTCTTCAGAGAATCAATTGCAGATCTTGACCTAGAAGCAATTAGCATATCATCTACGTAAAGTAGTAGATAGACATACTCACCAGATGATAACTTGTTGTAGTACACACATGGATCATAATGGCTTCTTGTGTACTTCTTCTTCCTGATGAAGCTGTCAAATCGCTTGTACCATTGTCTTGGAGACTGCTTCAAACCGTACAGTAATTTCTTCAGCTTGCATACCAACTCCTCTTTCCCTGCAGTTTTGTAACCTGTGGGCTGGGTCATGTAGATCTCCTCCTCAAGATCGCCGTGGAGAAAGGCGGTCTTCACATCAAGTTGGTCAAGGTCCAACTCGTTCTGTGCCGCCAAGGCCAATAGGATCCGAATAGACGAGTGTTTTACAACTGGGGAGAACACCTCGTTGTAGTCGATCCCTTCTCTCTGTGCGTAGCCTTTAGCCACCAGCCTTGCCTTGTAGCGCACATTGTCTTCTTGGAGTGATCCCTGCTTCTTAGCAAATACCCACTTACACCCTATGGCTTTCTTCCCCTTGGGCAACTTGGTCAGTTCCCATGTGTTGTTCTTATAAAGAGACTGCATCTCTTCATTCATGGCCCTTTTCATAACTCCGCTTCTGAACTGATTTCAGCTTCCCTGAAAGTAGATGGAATGGCTTCTTCAACAACTGGAAGTGCATGTGCAATCACCATGTCTGTAGTGAGCCTGCCAGGTCTCCTAGTATTCCTCCTTGGTCTTCCAACTGCAGTGGAATCTGGAACTTGATCACCAGTATCCATTACCTGTTCCTGATCCTCTTCAATAACCTCAGCATCTTCTTCTGCAACTTGATCACCTCCCTGTGTCACCTCAGGAATGATCCTCACAGATACTGAGTCTTCTAGAGATGGTGGATCTGCATCACTCTCCACCTGCTGCAATAGCTCCTTGGTCTTCTTAATCTCCACCTGCTGAGAGACTGTAGGCTTCATCATCGAGGCCTCATCAAAAGTGACATCTCTGCTGATTATGAATTTGTTGTCCTGTTGGTCCCAGATCTTGAACCCCTTGGTTCCTTTCTTGAAGCCAACAAACACACCTTTCTTCGCTCTCGGATCCAATTTGTCTTCTTTTACGTGATAGTAGGCTGGACATCCAAATATCCTGAGCACATCATAATCTCCTGCAGCTTTACTAGACCAAACTTCAAGGGGAGTCTTTCCCCCTATTGCAGACGACGGCAACCTATTGACGAGATGGCATGCATACCCCAAAGCTTCAGCCCAGAACTTCTTTGGTAATCCTGCATTTGACAATATGCACCGAACCTTCTCTAGCAAAGTTCGGTTCATTCTTTCAGCCACCCCATTCTGTTGCGGAGTTTCCCTTACTGTGAAGTGCCTCTCTATGCCCTCATCAAGACATAGCTTCTGGAAAGGGTCTGACTTGTACTCTCCTCCGTTGTCAGAACGAAGGACCTTGACTTTTCTTCCTGTACTCCTTTCCTGATTAACCTTCCACTTCACAAACAATTCTAGGACTTCATTCTTGTGTCGCATGGTGTACACCCAGCACCGCCTAGAATAATCATCGATAAACGACACAAAGTAATGGGTTCCCCCTATTGATGCAGTCTTTGTGGGTCCCCATACGTCCGTGTGAACATAATCAAGAATGCCTTCGGTGCAGTGTGAAGCTGTATCAAACTTCACCTTTGTCTTCTTGCCTATGATGCAATGTTCACACAGATCCAGTTTGCAGGTCTCTGCACCCTTCAGTAGCCCTTTCCTCACAAGAGCTTGCATAGATTTCTCCCCTGCATGTCCCAGCCTCATGTGCCATAGCCGGGTTAGATCTTCCTTCTGACTGGTCGAAGCTGCCACCTGCCCTGTCACTGTACTACCCTTCAAGTAATACAAATTATTCCTGCGGTTGGCCTTCAACATCACCATTGAGCCCTTCGTCATTTTAAGAACACCTTCTTTAATAGACACTCCGAGCCCTAATGATTCCAAAACACCCACTGAGATCAAGTTCCTCTTCAGCTGAGGGACATATCTCACTTCCTTCAGCTCCCTTACCATCCCGTCGAACATCCTGATAGGAATTGTGCCTACACCCTCCATGATACATGGATGATCATCGCCCATGACGACCGAACATCCCTCCAGCTTCTCAAGACTAGTAAACCAATCTCGATTAGGGCATACATGATATGTAGCACCTGTGTCCAGGATCCACTCGTTTTCCCCCGAGTAACCTACAACAGGAGTAGTAACTGAAAACGAGAATACCGAAGAATCTGAATCTGAATCCTCTGCCTGTGATTTATTGCTAGCAGCCTTTGTCACTCTTGCCAGATTTGCCTCAGATTTTGATTCCTTCTTCTTCCCCTTGTACTTTGGACAGTCAACTTTCCAGTGCCCAAACTCTTTGCAATACATGCACTGGTCTTTCTTAAGATCCCTTAAGCCCGATCTTGACTTCGATCTTCCTCTCACCTCTTTGCCTTTCCTTGATGAGCTCCTGCCTCTTACCTCCAAAGCCTCTGCTGATGAACTAGATCTCCCAGAATGTTTCTCATTCTTCCTTTTCTCATAACTCATCAGTGCTGACGATATCTCATCATAGTCTAAGGTTTGCCTTCCATTTATGAATGTCATTGTAAATATTTCATACTCCTCCGGTGGAAGAGAGTTCAGAAGAATGACTGACTTGTCTTCCTCACTTATAATGGCATCCACATTTAGCAAATCCGTAAGAAGCTTTGTAAACCTGTTGAGGTGCTCATTTACTGTGCTTCCCCTCTGCATCCTGAACAAATACAGCTTGCTCTTAAGCTGCAGCCTTGACTCCACGCTCTTTGTCAGGTACTTCTTCTCGAGGGTATTCCACATATCCTTTGCTGACTTCTCATGTTGAACAGAATATTTGATATCTTGTGACAAACATGAGCGAATCAGGCCACATGCCGACCTGTTCATTTTTGCCCACTCATCATCAGTGGTAGTATCCTTCTTCTTCTCCAAAAGGAGCGTGTCCTCGAGGTTCTGTGCATTCAATGCATCCATAACCTCACACCTCCACATCCCGAAATTGTTAGTTCCATTGAACTTAACAACTTCAATCCTGGAGTTGTTCATTGTTTTAACAGACTTAGATTCCTCTGCCATTGAGATCCTTTCCTTGACCCTCTAACTATGCGGAAGATCAAATACTTGCAAAATAGATCTATTTCTGAGATAAAAAAGTGATTTTTACCTCTACCTTGAAACCCTAGCTTGAGTTTCTCACCAGATCTATTCCACCCCTGATTCAACGAGCCCTCCCTGCGTCCACCTGAGATCGACACACGATCTCCTTGAACACCAATGCCTCTGACCTAAGATCGACACACGATCTCCACCTGATCAGATCTGGAGCCCTTCGAATCTTCAGAATATCCCAAGCGTAACCTGAACGCTCTGATACCACTTGTTGTGCTCGGAGACAACAACCCTTAGAAGATCCAACCTGATCTCAATCACCAAGAACAATGAAAACAAACTAGAAGAACAGCCAATCGCAAAAAACCAGATCTAACGAGGTTCGGCCAACTTGCCTACGTCCTCGGGGCAATTCACGGAGAGAATTTTCTTTATGGAAGATGGATTACAATAGCTCTGAATCTCTATCAACACAAGAGAGTCCGCAGCTATACTTTTTCTAAGCACTCTAACCCTAGAAAATTACAACCAGGGCTTAAATACATAACTTCCCGAAACAACAGATTTCGCCCAAAACCCGACTGTCGGTCGACCGGCCGGTCGACCGACTCCCTCTTACGGTCGACCGAGCCGGTCGACCGAAACAAACAGAGAGTTGGGTTGCTTACAGAGACCCTTTCCGGTCGACCGGTCCGGTCGACCGACGCAACCAAGACCCTCTTCGGTCGACCGGTCCGGTCGACCGAAGAAACCTGGGAGCACCTGTGCACTTCGTGCACGTCGGTCGACCGGACCGGTCGACCGACCACTGTCTTTTCTGCTGCTGCTTCGTTTTTCCTGCCTGCTGTTCCGTCGCCTTTCGTCGTAGACTCCTTGGCAGCCTTCAACAGCACCTGGCATGACTTCACTTCCTCTACTGTACTCTCTCCTCCAACAAGTCATTGTCACAACAGGTTGATATCCGTACATAGAACTCTAGCATACATTCCAAAATTATTTAGTAAGAGAACTTTTTCAAATTTGTTTTTGATGGAATGAAATCATTACTGGTACCATTCTTTTGAGAACAAAAAAAACCATTCTTAAAGGGTCTCATTGAGACTGGCAAGGATCATATAATATTGCAAATGTGAAAGTTTTGTGAATGATCAGTTGCAACTTGCAAAGGACATATATTGATGCCATTTCATATAATTAAGAGGTTATAAAAACCCTAAATCGAGATTGTTTTCACACATCGCAGTGCTTACACCTCTCACCTATCGAAGTTATGTTCAAAAAACTCCTATGAGAATTTTTATGGAAAAGGATTTCCCACAACTAGCAGGTTTTCCATACCAACTTAGCTACCCGCCACTCCTATTGACATAACAACTGATATACCATAGGCTAACCCGATCTACGCAGCAATGGCAAATACGAGTTTGAATCTCTGAGCGAAGGCATGAGGGGAATGGAGTCAGAACTTTAAAGCACATCTAGCTTGAGTGCCGCTAATGAGTAGTGCTAAGGATAAAACAAAAAGGTCAAGGGTAGCTAGAGTCCCAGTTATTATACCAGAATAGTCATGCCATGCAATGAAAATGGCCTTAATGTGGAACAAACTAATTTTAAGCATCCAAATTCAAAGCAGAACAAGAAAATTATGGATGTTTGGTACTTTTTCTACTGCAGAAACAGGAACATAAAATATTAGGGTGGTGGTGGAATTTTATTGGGGGGCAGGAGTTCTGGGTTATGGAATGTCGAGGTCATTGAAAAGAGCAAAGTTATTGGGATATTAGATATGAACTGAACCAAGATAGAAATTTAAAGAAGACATATATTGCTATTAAATGCTTTTTAGAAGTAAACAGAAAGACCAAAAACCTTGAGAGATTTGTCTAATTGCCCTGCAAGTGCTAGCAACAAAGTAGTTTTCCCACATCCTGGAGGTCCCAATAAAAGAGTCATCCTGCAATCCAGACAAACGCTCAAGTAAACTTTTGTGTACGAGACAAACTGAATAATTTCAGTATTGTGCAAGTATGAAACTTCAAAATTCAAATAATGACCCCATCCATTTCATTCATAGATGACCTCACGGAAGAGTTTCCATCAGAAGTCAAAACTGACTGACATGTACCTTAGATGGGGAATTTGACTCCAGTTGTAATTTGGAACCATTTTATGAAATGAGCATATATTTTAATCTATGAGCAAAATAATTCTAAATACTTTCCTGGAAGGCTTGATAATGCCACTGACATCATTTAGGATTCTTATCTTTGCTTCATCACCCTTCAAACCCGGGACCTTCGCAAGACCCTGTTCCAATAAAACCCACATTACCATAAGAATATAAACTTTTTAAGGTAATCAACCAAATGCTTCATTAATGGATAAGGTTATTGTACATTATTTTGGTTTACATATGTACCAGTGTGCCATAAATTCAGTATGGACTATGCATAATTTTGTTATATAAGGAAAGTTTTCCTTCAAGCACACATCTCACCGAAAAAATGCCTTTGGCAGCATTCCATAAAGTGGGTAGAGGCTTCCCTTTAACTACTTCACACTCTGCTTCCACAGATAAATTCTTGTATCGCACTTCGATAGTGGGGAGTTTCACATTTACTCTGCAAAAATCCCTCTGTCAATGCAAAGCCGGATGCAATACAATGCTTTCAGGTAGTACACATCAAAAATGAAGAATATGGATGAAACTCTGCACATTATTGCACATCTATAGAATCATTAGGCACACCCACAAATTTTGGATTGTGTTTGCAAATCCAGTTGTGCGTATTATGTTTTAGCCAGTTTACACTTACAAGAATGCATGGAGTGGATTAATATATTGGAGCTCTAACTAGTACTTGGAACATAAATTTTTCCATGTTTTATTCATTAAAGTATTAGTGTCTCCATATCCTGTCCTTATTATTCCTGTTCTATATATCTAACAAAGTCAAGTTTGAAACAACATGTCCCAAAGATGTGGTAGAAATGAGTATGCTGATATGGATGAGTGGAGATACAGTAATGATAGGATAAGCACTAAATGCATTCTTGTGAAGTTAGAGGCTGCTCCTTTTGAGTATAAAATGAGGGAGAATCAACCATGTGCTTGGAGGCCACTAGACATGCAAGTTGGTAGAAGCAGATGGATGTAGCTAATGGAGCAATGAGAACTAGAGATAGGCCGAACTTGGGTGGAGGCAATTTGAAAGGATATTCTAGTGGTTAATTTACATGAGGAGATGACCCCTAATGTAGTTGAATGGACAAAAAAAAAATCATGTCGTCAACCAAATAATTAGGATAAAGGCTTTGTTGCTGTTATTTTTCTTTTCTTTTCTGCTTGGAGTACCCTTATGTGACTATTCTGAAGTTTGTTGTGTGAGAAGCAATTTCAATATCAGTGGAGTATTAATGAGATACGGAGGAGAGGGAGGAGAAGAAAGGTTAGGGTAGTTGTTAGGACTACCATGCGTGCCAAACCCACCCCCCCCCCCCCCACCCCAAAAAAAAAAAAAAAAAAAAAAAAACACACACAACAAAACACAAAAAGAAAAAGAAAAAAAAAATAGCCTATGTAGGCACGCACACTCCTATCATAGAGTTGTGTCGCATACAACGTGTGTCCTACACAATGTCACGTGTGTATTTTTAAGAACTTTTCATGTGTTCGCATGTTGTGTGGCTTGTGTCCATGTCGCGTGTTGTGTCCATGTCGATGTGATCATGTTCGTGCAATATAGATTTTAGCACTATGCTGGACAGCTTTGAGGAAAAAGAATTCCAAAAAAATTAGAAATAATTTGAAAGTCTCCTTCAAAACTACTCTTTGATAATATTTCACTAGTCTTCGATTATATTTCTTATTAACTTTAGCCGGGCAAGAGGGATTGATGGTGGTACCAAGGAGGGAGTTATTCTTCTGATTCCCTGTTATTTGTGAACATTTGTGTTTTAGGAACTTTTGATGTCTTTTTTTTTTTACTATTGTAATTTTACTATGCAGCCTAAGTTTGGGTCAGCCTGTCACTTGTACTGGTCAACTCCTTTTTATTTTAATTTTATTTCTGCTGGCTAGGTCTGGGAGTCATCTTAACTCCTATCCTAAGGTGTACACACTTCTATCCTGAAGCCATGTCATGTCAGGCACCGTATCAGACATGTGTTGTTTACCATGTCATTACTTTTTCAAATCTATCGTAGAATCTGATGTGTATTGGTGTATCATCTCAAATATTTTCGGTGTTGGTATGTTCGTGCCTGTTCTTCTTAGCTTTTATTCTTTCTCATGAAACTTGCATCTATACAAGCCACTTTCATGTTGAATCCAAGTCCTAGCTTACTTTTTATTTTTATTTTTCCATCTTTTTTGTGTGGCTAGTTGAATTCAAGTTCTAGTTGACAACACGGTTGTATCGGTATGCTATTTTTAATTCTCAAATAAAATGAGCCAAAAGAATTTCTATCATGGTTTGACAAGTTTGATTTGTTAGATAAAACGTTTTTATTATTTCAGATGGTTTGAAAAGTTCTTTTGTTGATTCAAATTGATTAAGTTACCTAATCATTTTAGTCAGTGATGGCCAATTATGACAGTCTGCTACATGGAAACACATGTTTAATTAGCACATGCCTTTGCAACACATCATATGTGTACATCATAATACTTTTTTGTTGACAATATAAACAACTGAAGCTTACCTGTCTATTCTCTCTCTTTGTTTCTGCAACAGCCGGAGGTTGTCATTCTCAATGTGCTTGATGAGCTTCTCGATGAGCAACCGCCTCTCCAACGCTCCGAGCTTGGTGACATCAACGACCTTCTTATCGGATTCAAGCACCGACTTTCTCACCCGTTCAATGGTGGACAACCTCTCTATTGCTGCCCACTGGAGCTCATACTCATCGTCGTCCTCCCTTGCCCTTGCTGAGCCGATGGAACTTCTTCGAGATATTGAGCCAGGAGACTGAATGATGACCTTATGCTCCTTCCAATCTCTTCCAGTTCAAATCCTGGGGACTCAGCTTGGTCTCCGTCTCCCAACTGAGCCATTCTCGCAGATGGAAGACCTCAGTGGCAAGGAGAAAGCAACATGTATGAATCTTTCTTGGACTGCAAGACTTGATATGATGGGCATCAGTCCTTTCGTCACTGCATACGAAACATGGCTGATTGTTTTTTAAACGTAAACTGAAGCGGTATTAACGGAAGAAGCTAGAACTTAAATGTCAGCTCTTATAGTTTAAACCTGCTGAGATTCTACTTCTCTTTGTAAATAGTTGTTGTCAGTATGTGTGACATATGAAATCTGACTTCCAGCTCTTGGAAGGGCTCTCAGATACGCTTTTCTATGCACTGGGATGTGATACTTTATGCCTCCTGATTTGAATTAATGTATATAATAATTTTGATGGTTTAGTTTAATCTTGTTTGTGCAGCAAGTAATGTAGTTGGTTGAATGTATTACAAAATAGATAGATGTGTTGTCTATGTAGTTGTTTATTTCAGCTCATGTGAGCAATTTGATTGGGGGTAACATGGGACATCACCCGAACGCTTCCAAAATCGACGGAAGCGGAGATATCCTGCAGTCAATGTTAGCATTTGGTTTGAATTAAGTGGGAGGAAAAAAAATGTAAGTGTGAAATGTAAAAGTGTAATAAAAAATTAAGACTTGTGCAATTATTATTTTCGGTATTTGATTGTAATGTGAAAGTATAAATGGAAAAATATATTGTGTTTTTCAGTATTTAATTAGTAATGTGATAATGAAAGTAAGAAAATTGATCACAAAGTTGACAACAAAATAATATTAAATTAAATATTAATTCTGAAGTAATATTTTTATACTGAAGGGACATTTACTTAGGGCTTGTTTGTTTCGTTGCAAAACGTCGCAAGTTGTAAGTCGTAAAATGAGAATGGAAAAAGTGAACTGTAGCAGAGAAAATATATTGTGTTTTACGGTGTTTGGTTGATAAAGTGAAGTGTAAATGGAAAAGTATATTGTATTTTACGGTGTTTGGTTGATAAAGTGAAAGTGTAAATGATAAAATATATTGTGTTTTACGGTGTTTGGTTGGTAATGTAAAAGTGTAAGTGAAAAAGTTGACCACAAAATTAACTGTAGCAGTGATTTAAATATTATAAATACTATTAAATTAAATCTACTATTGCAAATTAAATTGTATTAATAAATTTGAGATAAAAAATTAATAATCTTAATATTTTATTTATAACAATAATATTAATAAAATATTAGTATAAATAGTAAATATTACTAAAATATTAACTAAATAAATAATATAAAATTTTAAGAATACTAATAAAATATAAATATTAAAATTACAAAAATAATAAAATATAGTTATAATATTATAATATTAAAAATACTTGAAAATTATTATAATATAAATTTTATTATAATATTATTGTAATATTATAGAATAACAAAGTAAAATATAATTATAATTAATAATAAATTATCATTATAGTATTATTATACTGAATTATTATTACAATATTAACATAATAAAATATTAATATAATAATAAAATATATTATGATATTAATAAAGTAATTTTTTATATATAAAAAATAAATAATTAAATATATAGTAAAGTATAATATTGTTATATTAATAAAATATTAACTCTAAATAAAATAATAAAAAAATGGAATAAGTATTAATAAAATAATAAAGTATTAAATAAAATATTAATAAAAATATTAGATTAAAATAGTAAATATTAAATATTAAAACAATATTAAAAACAATAAAAAATTAAAGATTAAAATATAAAATAATTAAATAAGAAATTGAACACTATTTAAAATATTAAATATTTAACAATATTAAATTATATATTGATTATCAAGTAACTATTTTGAACTGTAAGTGTACTACAAGTGAGAGTTACATGACCACAAAATTAACTGTAGCAATTGCAAGTGAGAAAATATGAGTGTAAAAGTGAGATTTACATGACCACAAATTTAACTGTAGCAACTGCAAGTGGGAAAAGAAGAGTTGCATTTTGTAACTTATTTTTCAGCGAAACAAACAACGGAAAATGCAAAAGAAGTTTTACGACTTGCGTTTTGCGGCGAAACAAACACGCATTTAACATCAAAACTAATGTATTAAGCTACAAGCTATTACAAGTGAGATTTACATGACCACAAAATTAAATGTATGAGAAAATAATAATATAAAAGAACTATATAAAAGGAAAAAAAAAAAATTCTCAATTCTCATATTAATTTCAAAAAAAAAACAGAAGTCAGAAAAAAATTTCACCGCTTTCCATTTCCCTCCCACTCCCATAAATCCAAAACGCCCTAAATATTCAGACATTGACACTTCCATGAATCTCTAAGCACGCACTAAACATTCAGACATGATTTATATAAATATTTGGTGTGCTCACATACATGTATTTTAATAGCTAAATTGATTCAATGCACATTCTGTTGAACACTGTGACCTTTTCAACAGTCCTTGACTTGATTATCCTGCTTTTTTGTCAGCCCAATACATTTCCAGTCCAGCCCCGCCCAAATAACCATGCGGGCCTAACACTCATCCTTAATTAACAGCTGAATAAAACCCCATCTGACGAGGCAGAAAATAGAGTAGAACCGCCTACTAAATTTGAAATATTGAATTGCTGGGGCCCTTTTTGATTTAAAAAGGGCGCCCTCCAAAAATTGGCGTATGCTGCTTAATGTGGCGGGCACACGGTATTCTTTAGTAAAAGGCGAAAGAATAGTTCGCTCTGTGCTCACCACGCAGCTGCGTGATTTTCCCTTGACATCAAGGGCCCCTTTTTCTAACAGCAGACACTCTATAACTCTTCAGTTTTCGCCGATGTGGGACTAAAAACCGAATGCTAAGTACCCCAAAGATAGCTCCATTTCATTCAAACTAGAAGTGAAGCTATTTTCTCTCTCCTCCCTTCTCTTCTGGTTCCGGGTCGAGCGAGGGCCTCTTCTGCCAGTCAGCGGCCATAGTAAATTCTCTCTTCCTTTTTGTTTCTGTTCTCATTCTTACATTGTTTAAAGTTCTCAAACTTTATCGATTTATTGAGGCCAGTGAGAATCAATCAGTGTGCTGAGTCTGGCGATTTTGACCATTTGGGATTAATAGGGTTAGGGTTTGGGATTTTGTAAGCCATTGAACATATCAACCATTTCCAGAGTGAAGATCTTGCGGCCGTGATAGTATTTCATATAGTTTGGATATGTCTTGCCGAAATCTTGGATCACATTGAAAAAAGATAGAAAACCCCAATTCACAATCCTTTACTTCAACCTAGTGACTTCAGTACATGCACTTCTGTCACATTTTTACCTTCTTTGAAAATTAAACTTGTCTATACAATATCCAAAAAGAGAGCCATAGATCAGAGGGTAGGCGATAAGAACAACAGCCACGACCCCCAAATGGTCATGCTGAAACCCGAAATAGTCCTTCAAGAAATTGGCTACTGATTTCGTTTTCCCGAACACCGTGATCTCCTTGTATATATCTCCGTATTGTGAAGTAAAGAGGCTTTTCACAGTCCATGACAAGGGGCTAATGTAGTAAAGCCAGATCCACCACTTTGGTATTTGCTGCAAACGAAACAAACAAGATTACCGAAAAATTAGCTTTATGTGTCAGACCAGTTCACATGTATCAATTTAACCCAGGGTAGCTTCAAATTGGAAGTCAAACAGTAAAATCATCAATATTTGACATATTTTTTAACACAAAGGACATTCTTAAACCCTGTGCTTAGTAAATAACAGTGACGCAAAGGAAAATCCATGGGAAGGAGATACGTCGCATCTGGATTGAGCAAATGCTGGAGATAACTAGTTATAAGTGCTTAAATAATTTCAGTTTTGTAAACTGAGGCGAAAGTTTTTTCATTAAGTTGAATGTTAAAGTACATGGTCAAGAGAAGTGAAAAGGAGACTTACTGGGCCAGGTACCATGAAGCCTGAGAAGAGATTTATAATAGCATAACAGGGAGATGACAATATTGAAGCCACTTGAACATTCGGGGTCAACGAGACAAGCAACATTCCAAGTAAACAAAGTAGAGCAATGTGCAGAACATTGTATAAGAGAACCACAGGAACTTCAAAGCTGACCAGTAGTAGCCAATTGCTGGATATGTGATGACTACAAACAGCACCACTTGGACGAATACATAGGGAATCTCAATAATCATCTGGAGGAGATAGAGAAAAGAAAACGTTGCTTAAAATTCATGGAGTCACAAAGCATTTTGAATGGACAAACAAGCTAGTGCACATACACACACAGAGTATAATTTTCAAGAAAGCTAATTCACCTGTGCAAATGAGTAGGCCCAGGGAGAGTACATTCCTGCAAATCTTTCACGGTAAAGAACAGTCCGTTCAGTTGCTACAATTGACAAAATTGATGAGCAGTTGGTTGTGCCCATGAAGTTCGCAAAGATATACATTGATCCAAGCATGTTGAACAGATCTTGTTGGTTGTTTCTTCAACAAAAGGATTTAAAAGGAGAAGTCAGTATATCAAGTATACCTATCTTTGACATTCACTTGACTATGGGGCCAGTTCAGGGGTTATTTTTCTTCATGCGTGGAAACTGTATTAGATCATTGCTTATAAACTCTGTTAGAACCAGCTTCAAGTACTTGCAACTGCCATCGTTTGGCTTTTCGGTGGTGATTTGTGCTTTCTCTAAGCATATTATTAGTTAGAATGAGATTCCTTTAACAGTCCAATACTTTAGGTGCCATCAATTAAGTTTTTTACTTGTTGAAATCAGAAATTGAAACATGATTTTATCAGCCTCTTCATCTTTTCAGCAATAATTTTAGCCCATGCTCTCGAGTACCAGTCATAACAGTTGTTACCTCCCTGACTATAAGTGGTTACAAACTCAGATAGCACCTGCATTTCCTCAATGGAAGAACCATCAACCTATCAACTTGCAACACTGACCATAAACATGAGGCCTTGTCCAAAGTTCAGACTATTTGGACCAGACATATGAATCCATACTTGCAAAACATTCATATAGAGGGAAAGGTCAGGTGTTGTGCCATGAGTTTGCACATCATCTCCATGACTTTTATCCAAGTTGGATTTAGGTCTTTCTCTAATATTTTGGGCACGTCAGTCCAAATCTAATCAGCTATCTTGAAATTTCATTAATCTCCTATTTAATTACTACCTGTAGAATCTTCTGTTTGATTTGATGTACTTGGAGCTACATTTGGGTTTAGGTTTTATTTATGTAGTTGGAGCATAAATGTTATCCTTGAGATAGCTCTAGTTGGAACCGCAGCCAATTCCAGCTGCAAGCAAAAGGCTAAAAATGTAGCTCTAATTGCGGCAGTTAGAGTTGTATGCATCTCCAACTGAACCAGACCAACTAACTTAATGTTATGCCTGAGGTAGCTCAGGAGCAATGTACATCTTGCTTACATTGTACGGTTAACATCACAATTATGTGCGATGTTTTTCATCACCTATGCGTATTCTTTTATATGGTAGTGAGCTTTGCTTCGTAACAGACACCTCAGTCTAAGGATACCCTGTGTCTCTTTCATTTAACAAGACTCAGTGTGTCCTTTTACCGTCTCCCGTCTCCGGATATTAGTTAATGGTTATAGTCATGTCATTTTATGCAAATTTCATCTTTATAGTTTCTGTTTATGGAAATTAAGGCACTTAGAACTTAAGTGTACTGACTTACAGTGTCTTCCCATGCTTCCAGAACAGGACTGCAAATACTGCTGATGTAATCACTATAAATATCATCCTGACCAAGTTATATGAAGGACTTCTCCAGTATGACAAGTGAAGCTTCCATAGGCAAGCTTTGAACTGCTCCCAGTGGTTTTGTGGAAAATGAGTAGGGAAATGCAAGTCAGTTGAATCTGGTGGTGGTATGCTCAGTTGCTTAACTAGCTCTTTGTTGTCCCTGGAATGTGAAAATTTAAAAAGAACAACCATTAATAGTTACATGTCCAGTTAAAAAAGAACTTGCACATTTATTTATCATGATACTTTGCTCTTCATAATTCATATTGATGCTTTTTTTTTATTTGCTTACTATTATACAATTTTTATAGACGAAGATAAGGCATCTAGAATCTGCAAATACCAATAACTATACTCACCTGTAAAGTGACGACTCCCTGTATATCTGTGCAAAATCTACATCAAGTTGCATCTCAACAGATGTAGAGGTAACCTCCAACATCCATGTTGCCGGATTGTACTTATCTTTGATCCTTGGTATGCCAGAAATGCCCTGGTAAAGTGATGGGATCAACTTTCGGTTTCAATATACTTACTGATTATATATCAACTAGATTCAAGATATATGGTAGATCTTTTCCATTATCCCATAAAAGCATCTCTGAATAGAATAATTTACCTGTTCTCACTTCATCCACTAACATATTTGAATTATTTAGAAGGTTCAAGAGTTTTTTTAATCAAACATATGGCATGATATATTCTACTAGATTTGGAGTGCTCTTAACTAATTATGGAATACAGTATGCATATTCCTCTATTATTTATAATGCAAACTCTTCAATTGAGGAGATTGCATTTGCAATTGCACAGACTCATGGCTAGTATGCATACCCACATATAAACACCATTCAATTAATTGTTATCATATTCTAAATAATTTTTCAAGGTTCAAATTCAAAAGGTTTTGAGTACAACAACTTTTGTCAATTCAGACCTATTATGGTGCTGCAATTCATATAGAAGAAGTAATATAAAAATGAGTAGGAGGAAAGAAAGAAAAGCCAAAGCACCAAAAAAAATTTGAAGAATAATTCCAATAACAAAACAAAGGAATCAATGATCACCTTATAAATTTCCATTTTTCATTTATTTTATCATTTCTAAAAGAATACCACTCTTTCCGTGAATTAGCTGTGGTACCTTGTTAGGGCGTGTTTGGTAACTTGCAAAATGTTTGCAAAATGCAAAAATTTTTACAACTTTACATTTTACACTTGTTTGGTTTCGTTTGCAAAATGCAAAATGTAAAAACTTTTGCAACTCTTCTTTTCCCACTTGCAGTTGCTACAGTTAAATTTGTGGTCATGTAAATCTCGCTTTTACACTCATATTTTTCCACTTACAGTTGCTACAGTTAATTTTGTGGTCATGTAACTCTCACTTGTAGTACACTTACAGTTCAAAACAGTTACTTGGTAATCAATATATAATTAAATATTATTAAATATTTAATATTTTAATAGTGTTCAATTTTTATTTAATTATTTAATTATTTTATATTTTTAATCTTTAACTTTTTTATTGTTTTATATTTAATATTTTACTATTTTAATTTAATATTATAATTTAATATTTTATTATTTTATTAATACTTATTCCATTTTTTATTATTTTATTTAGAGTTAATATTTTATTAATATAACAGTATTATACTTTAATATAAAATTACTATATAGTTAATTATTTATTTTTTAATATAAAAAATTACTTTATTAATATCATAATATATTTCATTATTATATTAATATTTTATTATGTTAATATTGTAATAATAATTCAGTATAATAATACTATAATGATAATTTATTATTAAATTATAATTATATTTTACTTTATTAATTTTATATTTCTATAATATTAAAATAATATTATAATAAAATTTATATTATAATAATTTCAAGTATTTTTAATATTATAATATTATAACTATATTTTATTATTGTTATAACATTTTTTAATATTTATATTTTATTAGTATTCTTAAAATTTTATTAATGTTCTTTAGATTTTCTTAAAATTTTATATTATTTATTTAGTTAATATTTTAGTAATATTTTACTATTTATACTAATATTTTATTAATATTATTCTTATAAATAAAATATTAAGATTATTAATTTTTATCTCAAATTTATTAATACAATTTAATTTTCAATAGTAGATTTAATTTAATAGTATTTATAATATTTAAATCACTGCTACAGTTAGTTTTGTGGTCAACTTTTCCACTTACACTTTTACACTACCAACCAAACACCGTAAAACACTTTACCATTTACACTTTCACTTTATCAACCAAACACCGTAAAACACAATATACTTTTCCATTTACACTTCACTTTATCAACCAAACACCGTAAAACACAATATATTTTCTCTGCTACAGTTCATTTTTCCATTCTCATTTTACGACTTACGACTTGCGACGTTTTGCAACGAAACAAACAGGCCCTTAGTCATGATGCTGATTCCTTACAAATACGTTTGTCATATGTGTACTCCCAAGACTTTTCTAATGCAGATATTGAAATTATTAACCGGTCATAATTCATTACTTTTCATATCCTTATCTAACATGTTGAAGCTGCTACATTAACTTCTCCTTAGGCAGCATTGTAATGGCCATATAGGTAGATCAATAGATGTTTGGTATGATAATTGTGTGTCATTTTCTCAAGCCAAAGCAATGGTTGACAAAAGAGATTCCAGTGTTTTGACAATATTTGCATTCTGTCATTTATCCAACTTATAAACATGCTATAGAGAAAATCTTCAATTTGACTTGTGCACTATGCATCTAAAAGTTTAGTAAGTTATTACTTATCTTACTGGTCTTATTAAAATGCAGAACTTCATAGACCAGGATGATAACGTAAATGGATGACTTACCTCAAAATACTCAATAACTTTACTCGAGTTACGACCTATTGGTCCAGAATATATCAATTCACCTCCTCTTTTCATTAAAATCAGCTGCAGGAAGAGGAAAAGTATCTTTGTCAATAAAAACTTGAATCAATCGGTGGTCAACGACGATGTCAGAGTGGGGTTTTGCATATTGTTATAGTATGTAAATTTCATTTAAGCCCAAATATGTTTTGTGTGTGTGTGCGCGCGCGCACGTGTGGCAGTCAAAACGAGCTCCAGAGAGCTAGTACTGCTCCTGAATTACGCAAATGGTTTCTGGATATATGTTTTCTTTTTCTTGTAATGATAAATTTGTCTTCATATCTATGTTAACTTCCTGTATGTTAAGGATTAAGTAGCCAACACTAGTTACCGGTCACCTTGTTTTCTTCAAACCTTTTCATCATGTCGGTAGAATGCGCTGACATGTTTGGATTAGTTACATATTAACTGTCAATTTTACTTATAGTTTTTATAAATTCCTAAACTCTTGTTTTTGTTCTTCTTGCTAGTTTCCTGTTGCAGTAATATTTTTTTATCACTAATTTAAACAGTTGTTACCTCATCAAAAGCTTCAAATATGTCAATACTAGGTTGGTGGATAGTGCAGACCACTGTCCTTCCTGTTCCAACGACATTTTTCACTGCACGCATGACAATTGCAGCTGCTCTAGCATCCAAACCTGATGTTGGTTCATCCATGAATATTATAGACGGATTTGATACGAGCTCGACCGCAATGGTTAATCGTTTCCGTTGCTCAGTAGATAAGCCATTAACCCCAGGCATCCCGACTAAAGAGTCTCTGATTCCATCAAGCTCTATTGTTTCAAGGACTTCATTTACAAATTCCTGATGAGTCAAAAAAAATCTTTTTACTGCAATATTGCATTTCCCCAATTTATAGCAGATTTCTACTGCTACTGCCCTAAGATATATTTTCATGAGAGTTACAATGGTACCTAATTCCAAAATAAAGTTTTATATGAACTACTCACAGATCTAGTAGTTGGATCAGTTTGAGATGGAAGTCGCAACCAGGCTGAATATATTATTGATTCTTCTACAGTAATTTGTGGAGAATGTATATCGTTCTGCTCACAGTAACCTGATATCCTCGCAAATGTTTCTTGTACTTTAGGATATCCTCCAATTCGTATTTCTCCTTCAATGATACCCCCAGTTTTTCTTCCAGCTAGAACATCCAAGAGTGTGGTCTTCCCTGCTCCACTGACACCCATCAGCGCTGAAAGAATTCCTGGCTGGAACGCACCAGTAATATTGTGGAGTAGCTGCAGTCTTTTTCCTGCATACCCTTGTTCTTTCGTTTCCTAGTATGTAGAAAAAACATGAGTTTCAACAATGGCAGTTTTCATCAATTTTGGTTCCTTTGAATAGTCAGAGTGACTGAATATCGCAAGTTTCATGACATTATTACCGGGGGAGTGTCAACATAGTACTGCACATCCTGAAATGTTACTGTGAGGGGCACAAAAGGCAAAACCATCCTCCCTGAACCATGTTTTCATAGAATTCAGTTCATTTTATTTTTCTTTTGAGCTAATACTATTTAGTACCAGTTGTTCTCTGCTTCATGTTAAATAGGCATAATAATCTTACTCATTCTTTTACAGTCTTTAGCATTTCCATTGGATGTTTCAGAAGTAATCTTTATGCCTGTTGGACTTTTAGGGTCTTCTCCTCCCTGTATTTGAGAGAGCTTTTCACGTGAAATAATTGCACGAGACACCCCAGGTCCTGAAATTGGAGAATTTCTCATCAGTTGCATAGCCATATAATAAGCAATATTTTATGAGTCTCATATTATTTCAGTTTGCAGAGGCTTCTTACGTTTTTTGAAAGTTATGGCTAAAGTAAACGCAACATTGAAGAGTAAAATATATCCAATCAAGGCACCCACTGATATCCAGTAAAAGTACCACTTAAAATTCAATCCACGGCTTGTCAAAACTTGCTGCCCGACAGTTGTATTTGCTGATGAATTCTGTAAAATATAAAATGTTTGAAAAGGATTGAGAACAGTTGGAGAAAGATTCAGTGAAGACTATTATGAGTAGTAGTTACTTGGTTCTTTGGTGGTACCTTTTCCCATCGAGGTGCAAGAAATTCATTTGTCACCAAACCTATCTCCGCGTATGTTAACGGAGAACTCCAAAATCCCCACTTTAACCAACTAGGTATGTCAGCTGCAGAAGCAAAACGAATAAATCACATCTGTTTTAGAGGTAACTCAAGGCCATGAGAGGAATAGACTTACGAAGTGGGAGAATGAAGCCACCAAATGCCAGTATGACTAATAAAGACAGGTTAGCACCAACTACAGAAGCCACCATTGTTTGGAAATATGAGGCAAGGAAACGGCACAGGGATATTGACATTTGATGCACAACGAAAAGTAGGAGGAATTGTCGGAAGAACCTAAGCCAGCATAAGAAATAACCTGGTTAGGTATTTGAGGATATTCTGCACTATCTATCATAACTACCCTGAAGATTAGAACTGTAAAGTCGAAAGTTACCTCACTGCCTCTGGACTGTAGCCAATAGCATAATAAGTAATAGAGGTCCACAATAGAGATTCTATCAAGGATATAGGGATCTTTAAGAGAAAAGCAGGTATTGCATAAGCCCATGCAGGATAGAAGTAATAGTCCCTTTGTTTGTAGAAAACTGGAAGCCTAGAAACTGATAAAGCCAACTCTGGAAGTCCGTTGAACATGTTGGTAAGAAGTGTGTAAAATAGTGCGCCAAGATAGCTATTCGCATGAAGAACATCAACACCGAGGTGTGTACGTAGAAAGACAGTCATTGTGATTATTGCACTTATCGTAAGCTGCAAAAGGGTTTTAACTGCTTTATCTTAATGTTTACTTGAACATATGAGTATTATGTAAAAAGCTCTTCCTAAGACACCATATACCTGGATTGTTTTGAAGATGTATGTAAAAGAATGCCTCTTCATTAGCAGCAGTTCCCTAGCCATGCAGGCTTTAAATAGTTCCCATCTAGGTAAAGAATAGACGAAGAAGGATAAAGCATTTTTATCACATTCAGACTTATCGTATGACGTTAATAGCTCCACTTCGAGTCTATGTCCAACATGACATGCTTTGAATTTCTTAGAGAACTGATCTACAGAAACATAACTGTATTGCTCATCAGAACAAGACCAGTACTTTTCTTGATCTTTTCTGGACAGAACCTGAATGTAATTCAAACAAGATTCAGCTCTGAGGGTCCGCATGGACAGTAGATTAGTTGATAGATACAATGCTATAGTTACCTCCTGCAGGAATTCAGCTTCTCCTTTTCTTTCGGGACATTTGAACCCACACTCTTCAAAAAAATTAAGAACCTCACTGCGAGGGCCCTGGTACACTATCTTGCCTTCTGCCATTAAGATGATATCATCAAAGAGATTATAGGTCTCAGGTGCTGGCTGAAGAAGTGAAATCACCACAGTTGCTTCTGTAATGTGAGCTAACTGTTGGAGACAAGCAACAATTTGGAATGTTGTGGAGCTGTCAAGTCCATTTGATATTTCATCCATAAACAGAGCTTTTGTTGGTCCAACAATCATCTCAGCTAGAAGGGAAGAATCACATGCACGAACAATTAGAAATCATGCGCATAAACATAGATATAAATATATTCAATTAGAGAGAGAGAGAGAGAGAGAGAGAGAGAGAGAGAGAGAGAGAGAGAGTGTTTGGAGATACAGAGAAGGAAAAGGTGTTTTTTTTTCTTTCTTTTCTTTTCTTTTTTTTTTTTTTTTTTTTTTTTTTTGGGGGGGGGGGGGGGGGGGGGGCGGTTGGGGGGGGTGTGGAGAGCTCATTCAAATCCAATGATGTGGCATCCGAATTGCGATAATATCAGCAATGATGATCGACCTTTGTTAGAAGAAACACCATGTTCCCTTGCTAAGCATAAAGTCCAACCTGAAGTAAAAATAGTGGATTATTTATTCACAAAGGGTTGGTCAGGGCATATTTGGTCACCACTTTGAGCTGATGAATTTCAGAGGGGGAGGGAGGGGAGTATGCGATTTAAGAATCCTTTTATCCTATTCTCAAGGGAAAGAACCTTCAGCTCCCAACTTTCCGTGGAAGAGAAACTCATTTGACACAGTGGGCTAGAAGCACAAGGCGGAGAAAAAAGACGATAACAAAATCGAAATCATTAGAGCCTAGGAATGATCAATGTTATAGAAGACATTGCTCGTCGCTGGGCATCAAAGCTATTGCCCAACACCCAAGCCTGGCCGTTTAGGCGGGCGCCTAAGTTCTGTCTAGGCCAAAAAAAAAAAAACCTTTTCCCTTTATTTAATAAAATTATTTGAGAATTAGTGATCTACAGCTTATATATGTTTGGCCATCATCGTCATGGTGTCCCATCGCGGCTCCCAACCTCCATTGGCCTCACTTCCATTCGCAGATTGCTGCCTCGCTCACACAACTTCATTGTCACCGCAAGCAGAGAGGGAGTAAATGGGGTTAGGGTATCAAGCCCTAAATCATTTAAGAGAAGCAAGTTGAGTTCACGCTTTGTTTTAAGTTAAGCCCACGGGTTTAACTTTTACATAGGATGATACAGAGACCAATAAGGGTAAGAACCAGGGAATTTCTCTTATATTTTACAAATGGGAAGTACTGAGTATAAGTAAATCATAATGTAAATATGGCTAAGGTTAGAAAGAAAAAACAAGATTAATGGGCAAGTACTCTGAAAGTTTTGAGAAGTAGAAAATAATTTTTTTACTACTTCGACTTTATCTTAATAGAGTTTTTGAAGTGCTGAAAGGGTTATTCTACTTTCTGTAGCTTTTAGTCTTATTTATAAACACTTATGGTTATCCCCCAAAACACACATACATGCACATCCATAGTAATATGTTGCCTTAGCCCTTCAGAGTACCTGCAGTCAATCTTTTCTTTTGGCCACCCGACACACCTCTTCTCATGACATCCCCAATCATTGTATCTGCACAGATGTCTAATCCCATTATCTGCTAAACAAAAACGTTTAGAATCACTGTTAGAAAGTGAAAGGAAGGCTAATGACAGCTAGCATGTTTGGCTCTTTTTGCAGAACATGTTCTGTTGGAAAAAGCTACCTTTAGTATATAGTCTGTTTGGAGACTTCTTTCTAATCCCTCCACAGAAATTGCCTGCATTAACAAATCAATTCTTTAGTCCATGTAATATGATGGAATTAAAAGGATGTTGCATGCAATCGTTACAATGATATCTGAGCTTACTTCTTATTGTCTAAAAGATAATGACATGTTTAGAGATAACACTCGATCTTGTTATGAGAACTATACCACTTATTAAACTTCGTTGGATATTCTATAGTTTCTGAAACTTGAAATGTGCATATACTAATATAAAGGTTAGTACTCTAGCATTGTGTCCTGGTTTCTACCTGGTGAAAAACTGAAATGAGTTGAAGATATGGTTTACCTTCATGTATATGTCTATGTCTGCTTCAGGGATAATTCCTGCTTGCTTCTCCCTTCTACTAACTTCTTTCATAATTTCTTTTCAGAAATGAACCTTATAGGTGTCAGGACAACTTGTTTGCAAGTGTTAAAATCATTTTTCATGAGTATTATGACCTTACCTCCTCGGTTCCCAACACCTTGGAACCATGCTGAAAAATTCAAAGTCTCCCTTATGGTCATATCAGGAATGTGCAAGTCATATTGGCTTACATAAGCTGATGTTTTCTCTGGAACAAACTCCTCCAGTTTGAAGCCATTGTAAGAAATTTCTCCTCTAGCCTGTGAAGAGAAATTTCAATCAGCCAACAGTTGAAATATGTATGTTGCATGCTAATATGTGTGAATTATCAAAATGATATAGAGAAGAGAAAGGTATAGGATGTAATGATTCACAATATATTATGCTGAGGAAGAAAATGAATCATTTGAGTTGTCTGATAAATGTAACCACATCCATAGAACATTGCAAGTGTGACTGTAAGAAATCATGGTTTCATGGATGGCCTGCGAGGTGCAATGGCCATACATTGACTCGATAGAAAATGGATTTACGGGCAATAATGTGTATAGGATTTTTTTAGTTAATATATGGTTCCCATTTCTGTGAGGTGAAGATCTTAAGTAGGTTAGTGGCTATATCTCTTTTATGAATTGTTAAAAACTTTGATATAACTTAGCTCTCATGGGATCCCTAAAGTTTATTATTTCCTTAAAGGCTGCTAAATTTACCTACTCTTGATGTGAATATAGATTTCTCTACAGTGTAACCACTAACACTTGCTAGTTTAGTTCTGAATGCTTGGAGAATGGATATTTGGTTTTCAGCATAAGCGACATATTTGGAAGCATGTGAATAAGATCCGAACTAGAAAATCACAGATGGAGCTATTTTTTTGTGCAGAATAAGAACATATGGTAATTGCAATCTTACTGGGTATGAGCTTTCTGTATTGTAGAAATTGATCAAGGTCATTAAAATGGAAATCTTTGAGGAGAATTTTAATTATGGTCCAGTGAACAAAGGGAGAAAAACAAAGACGAGAAATTTTCACGAATGATTTGAACTTTAGAAGAAAACGGAGGTCATAACCTTTAGGGATTTATCTAGTTTCCCTGCGAGTGCCAGCAACAGTGTAGTTTTTCCACATGATGGAGGTCCCAGCAAGAGAGTCATCCTGCAATCCAGAATCCAAACAAACCCTCCATAAGGAAACTTCAGACTATAGGATAAAACGGAAATATGCCTAATAGCTTGCGTTCAAAGTATATATGCAACTTAGACGATTGGTTCCATCCATTACTGATATACATATCCCCATAGTAAGGATTGTTTTAGATGTTAAACTGATTACAACGAGTTGTGGTAGTAGCAACACTCTTTAAATATGGATCTTGACTCTAGTGGTGACTATCTTTGGAAATTGAGCCTAATATTGTAATCTGTAAGTTTTAAAAACATGTTAAATACTTTCCTGGATGCTTGATAATTCCACTGACATCTTTTAGGATGCTTAACTTCGTTCGTTCAGCTTTTAGTCCAGGTACCTTTGAGAGACCCTGTTCCATTAAAAGCTGCATTACTTCAAAAATATGTATAGAGAATGATTAAATAAATACTTCACTAATGACTAAAGCTAGTTTATACTATTTTTTGCTGCAAATCTTTGCTCTGGGATAAAATTATTTTCTTCTTCTTTTCTTTCTTCCTTTTGGCTCTATGGATCCTTCACCTTTTCTTTTAATTCAAATTTTTAAATGCAAAGGGCACATCCTCTTTGTCTTCTACTATTTTAGTATACTTCTTGCAACATGCCTCTTACAGTGCGGTTATTTTGTTCTTTGCATATGTGATGCTAGTGTAGTAGTGGTGACAGTCATCTACATCAGCTGCAAACACATCTCACCAATAAAATGCCTTTGGCAACATTCCATAATGTGGGTAGAGGCTTCCCGTGAACTACTTCACATTCTGCTTCCACGCACAAGTTCTTGTATCGCACTTCTATAGTGGGCAGTTTCACTTTTACCCTGTAAAATACCCTCTTGGTCAATGCAGTCCAGACCCATTACTTAATATTCATGCTCACCATCTTAATGGAAGAAAATACTAGAGAAATATTTGTTTTACTGCACAATTATAGATTCATAACATGCATTTGCATGTTTTAGGTTTGTGTATATGCATCAATCCATTTTGCAGATATAATGTTTGGTGTGTTTGTTCACTTGGTTAATTTGGCAAGTTTGATTACTGGATCAAACCTTTATCTTTTACTAAATTATTTGGTTTAACCTGGCTAGTGTATCAAGTCGTCCTGACCATTTTACCTTAAAAAAGTTCAGAATATCCAATTTCAGAAAAATGTGTATCTGAGCAATGTATTTGTAATTTTGACTGGAATTAACTGATTGCTAACCAAGTGAGAGAAAAAAAATTCTGTTTCTTTACTAACTTATATTTTGAATTTGTAACTCCACTTCAAATCCAGTTTTCTGTCTGGGTCCAGTAGAACACGACTCATGAGCAAACATTTCAGTTGACATGTGCATGCAGCATACTTTATGTTGTTATCATTTTCAAGTACAAGGAATTAAATCTGACCTGTCTATTCTTTCTCTTTGTTTCTGCAGCAGCCGAAGGTTATCATTCTCAATGTCTTTGATGAGCTTCTCAATAAGCAACCGCCGCTCTAGAGCTCCGAGTTGGTGACATCAACTACCTTCTTCTCCTTCTGTTCTTCACAGCCACTTCCATTGTTCCCGGGATCAAGCACTGATGTTCTCATCCGTCTTAATGTGGAGAGCCTCTCAATTGCTGCCCACTGCAGCTCATACTCATCATCGCCAACTCTCCCTGAGCCAAAGCTGGAATCTCTTTGAGACATTGAACCAAAGAGACGGAAAGATGACCTTCTTCCTCTTTCCAGCTCAATGCTTAGGGGCTCGGCTTGCTTGTCTACTGACTGAGCCATTCTTCTTGTATAAGATGTTTCCCTACTAGAGGAGGGGGTATATAAAGCAACCAAAGGATACTTGTTGTAGTACAAGAATTACATGGTGTGATGTGTAAAATATTCGTCACTGCATACGAAAGATATGCCTCAGTTTCAACATTTAATTTTGCAGTTAGAAGGAAGATCTTATAATTTTCAAGTTTCTATGACCAATCTCAATGTTTTCAGTCCATTTATGGTTAATGGAGCTGCTTTCAACTCTTGAACACACTTCTATTTGTTTTTGTATCCATTGGGTTAGATACCTCAAATTTCAGAACTTAAATGTCTGTATCCGTAATGGATGATGGTATGCAATTGACTTTTTTTTTTTTTTTTTGGGGCCCTTAATTAACTTTGAAGAAGACTTGCAGAAACCTTACATAATTGCTTTCAAATTTCAGGTTGTTTTGAAGAATTGCAGCAGTTGAAAGCAAGTGTTGAGCTTGTCTCTTTACCAAAGCAGGTTAGATGCTTCAATCCTGGAAGGCAATTTAGCTTGTTTGGTACATAGTTTTGAATGTCTATAAACCAAACCCACACCCCCCCCCACACCCCCCCCCCCCCCCCCCCCCCCCCCCCCCACCCCCCACCCCCAAAACCCCCAAAACGCCAACCCGGGCAAAAAAAAAAAAAAAAAAAACAAATGCAGGAGTATCTTTGCTTCCTCGATCTGATTGTTGGAAAGCAAAGTCTCCTACTCCTACAGCGATGGGTTGTTTCTTTCACTGAGTCTACTAAGATGCTTCTATCTCTAAAGGCTAGTTCTGTAGAAGGAGAAGTTCGCTGCATTTGCTATGTAGTTTTCTTTTGGAACTCCTAATATGTCAACTTTTACAGTTTTGGTGACAAATCTCGACACTCTACTAGAATGTCATCATCTTTCAGTTGCAGGCTTGTGCATGGAAATATTGCCTTTTTTTATGCGAAAAGGGTGGGTGTTCCTCCTTTGAGTTTAGGTTTTGCTAATGCTTTTGGGAAGACATCCAGTTTGATCAAGAGTCTAGTGAATTACTTTTCTTTTGTTATCAAACTTCATACTAGAATAAGATTGAGAATTTAGTGATATTTCTTACAAAAAGGAACATACTTTGTGTCACCTTGAAGAAACTTTACAGAAACAAAAAGAGTAAGCTAAGAGAACATATTTTCTGTCACCTTGAAGAAGAAGTCTGCCATCTTCTTCTTCAAGGTGATAGAACCTGTTCTTGCGAGCATTCGCAAACATCTCAGCGATTGTCCGAGGCTTCTTCTTCGATTCAGACACCACCTGCACAGGCTTTGCAGCCGTCCTGTAACTCTTGGCCAGCGCGGCCACCTCCTTCCAGTTGCCGCCGTCGCCGTCATCATCAACCTTTCTCTTCCCCTTGTTGTCAGCATCTTTCTTTTCCTCGGCTACATCTCTCTCTTCATCTACTGGGATTTCAGTGTCAGCTCTGTTGAGGACGCATTCGCCCGATGCGGGCCCCACCACCTCCTCCTCGTCGACCGCCACGAATTCCGGTGCTGCTCCGAGCATCTTTATCACGAGCTTCCTCGCAATGGCTGCTTCCTGGACCTTCTTCTCTGCAGTGTCTCTAGCAACATCCGCAGCCCGACGAATCGAACAAGCAGCGATTTTGCAAGCAGCCAGGAACACAGCAGCCCCGACGTCACTCTGCTGGGAGAATCTCCCGGGGTTGCAGCAGTTGGGGCAGACTTCCGGAACTCTTTGCGTTCTTCGTCGTTCGAGAAGCAGGAGGAGTGGGCGAGTGACCGGCAGGAGACGCAGCTGACGACGGCGCCGCCGCCAGCGGTGAAGAGAGAAAAGCAGAGGGAGCAGAAGTCGGGGAGGTGGGTGCGGAGGAGACAGTGGGTGCAGAGGAGCTCGATGCCGGAGTCGCGGTGAACACGGAGAAGCGGCCACGGGCTGTCACCGCCGGTGGCGGATGGGCACAGACGGCCGACGCAGCGGGATCCCTCCGCCGCCGGCCGATTCATGATGAGGGGTTTTGATTTTTGGATGGATTTGGGTTTTTTCTTCCCCAGTTTTGATCCGTATCTGTTTTTTCGCGCCAAATTATGAATGAAGTGATTGATTAAGCCCGCTAATATTATCCTATCATATTAAGATATGAAAAAAACACAAAGTTTGATATCTGATTTGTTATTAACTGTTATATCGCTGTTCGCGGTGAAAAAATAACTGATGAGTTCGATTGATTTTGATTATGCTTTTTAATATAATTTGTCGTCTTAATGTTACCAGCATTGATTTGATTGCAAGCATAATCAAGAATTTCATTTAAATTTTAAGAAATATGTTTCTAATCTAAATTAAATAATTATTAAGAATTGACATTGAAAATTCTAAAGATTGTTACCTTTATCATAATAAAAATTGAGACAGTGACAAGTGACGGTAAAGAGATATCTTCTCATTTTCCAAGGAAAAAAATCAATTTGATTTCTCGTCACTCGTACTTTAGATACACGTATCTTTAATAATCAGAAAGGCAAATTATCTTTATGCCTCTTATTAACACTACTCAAGTCAGCAGTACAATTTTACTTCACAGAAAATTTACATTTCTATCTGTCTCATACAAATACTATCTACAAGAAACAACAGCGGCACAATGTTCTGAAAGTTTAAACGTAGCAATTTGTGTGCGCTCTAAAAGAGTCTTGAACTGCGTACAACATTAGCCAGAGATGTTCTCACATTGAACCACAGCCCAACCTCTCCCACCTGAACGGAGGGAACACAAAAGTGACCTCCGGTGGCCCTTTAAACAAACAGCAGGCCCACACAGACGCAGGCCGCCGCGATTCCCACCATCGATAGGATGCGAGGTCCGCGTTTAGATTGAAACGCGATCTTCACGTTTGACATGAGGCCCGCATCTGTAATATCCCTATTTTTAAAGTACGGTATTTGAATAAAATATACTGATATTTTAAATGTGTACATGTATTAATTTTCATGTGATATAATATTACTCGTTGTTAGTAATATCTATATCGTTATTAATTATTTATCTGATGTGGTGTTTAAGTGTTGCCAGTATTATTACTATTTATATTTTTGCAGGTGTGTTATTCCTGAGCAGATTTCCTTCTCCTTCATTTCTTTCCTTGTATTGTTCCCTACTCCTAATCCTATACCGGATTCATTACCCATTAAGCTTACCCAAACCCATTAGTCGAGCCCATACCCTCGAACCCATTATCTATTGAGAACCTATACCTATTTTCTACCCAAACCCACAACCCGAACCTATTACCCATTTACCTATTTGGATCCTGCCGATACCCATTTGGATTTCTTAACCCATTATCAACCTAATACCATTTACCCATTAGCCCGAAACTCATTTAATCCTAACAACCAAATCTGAATCAAATCCAAATCCTAACTAATCCCCTAAATCACAAATCCCAATCCCTAAATAATCTCCAAACCTAAAACTAATCTCCCAATTGCATCAGCCACCTGGCCTGGTCCTTGCCGCACCCAAGAGCAGCATGCCGAGCTCCTTGGCTGCCCCTCTCCCTTGGCAGCCGTAGCAACCCCAGCCTCCGCAACAGCAGCCCTCCATGGCCGAGCTTCCTCCCCGGCGACACGCGGCAACAACAGCAGCCAGTGGCCGCCTCACCCAGCCGCAGTTCTGCACTCCCCCTGTGATCCAGCCCAGAGATCCAGCAGCCTGGCGCGCAGTCCAGGCCGAGCACAGCCCCTGTTGGCTGCCCTTCCTCCTTGGCTGCGCAACTAGCAGATCCAGCCGAGCTCCTCAGCAACCAGCAGCCGCAACAGCGACACACGGCACCAACACGGCAGCCGCAACGGCGACACGGCATCGTCCCAACAGCCCTCGATGTGAGTGTTCTCTCTATCTCTCTCATTCTTTAATTGGAGTAATTGTAGATGTTTTCGTGTATGTGATGAATCATTTGATGTGTTATATTATTATGCGTATGGAGATCTTTAAGTTTGGATGCGGATCGTCATCCCCTTTTATTTTACATGTTGAATGTATGGAGATATGACATGCACATAAATATCTATGATGTTGGAACCCCCATGTTTATCTTATGAGTATCTAGATTATTAGTGTAGACTATGCATGTTGGAATGTATGAATGTATTGTAGAGAATATGGGAAGAAGAATGGATGTATCCTAGACCTTTCTGTGGCTGACAGAGCCTGATTAGTCGACTAATAGCAGGTATTAGTCGACTAATGGCTCTGTTAGTCGACTAGTATATTTCCCCATAGTCGACTAACCCTCCTTCCAGGAATTGTTGGACTCTCTGTATTTCCCTGCTGGTCGACTTGATATTTTTAGTAGTCGACTAACAGTTAGTGTAGTCGACTAACCCCTAGACCTAGTCGACTAATGATTGACCTGGGACTGTGTAACTTACTGCTTCTCTGTCAGTCGACTTGGCCTTCTTCCCTGGTCGACCAATCCCCCTGCTAGTCGATTTGGACCACCCTATTAGTCGACTAAGCATCCTTCTAGTCGACTATTCATTTTCCCTAGTCGACTATTATTAGCTGTCTGTTGTATAGTTCCTTCATTGGATTGTAGACTTTACCCTCGAGTATGTAATGACTATTGATGGATGTATATGACTTCAAGAGATAGATATTGGTGGTAATGACTTGATCATGATAGATCTTAGATGCATGTACATGTCATGTTGCTGAGTGTTGGGACATCATGATTGATCTTAATAGAAGGGGGAATTGTGAATACTTATGGATCAGGGTAGATTGATGGAGAGAGAGAGGACTAGTATTGATTATGGATATATGTTGGAACGACGATTAATGTATCAGATTTCTTGATGTGTATTGATACTTGACGATCATGGAACTATTGGAGATAAGAGTTGGTTGTAATGATTCGGATTATTAGAAGCTAGAGTTCGTCGATGTACCAATTGACTATATTATTTGAATATGAATGAGTTGTTAGTATGGACTTATAGGTGAACTATTTAGATTGTAGTTCTTTGAGGACATTTCCATTCCTTACTTGTGATCTCGGTGTCTGTTATATTAGTTGATCTTGAGGATACCAATAGACTGCTATTTATTGCTGTTACTCAGTAATAGGGGATAGAATTATTGTGAGAGTAAATCCATCGATATCGGTGATATTATATATTCAGAGTTTGATGGCTTTTACTGTTTGACCTCTGTTATTGGTGACCCGAGGATTAGAGTAGATTGACATGATGAGAGAACTGGTTATTGGATCATTAGACTGGTGGATTACTGTACCGGATTACTTTGACATGAATTGATATTTGACCGTCAGGATGACTATTGAGGGCAGATTCATGATGACTATTGATATCGGTTATTGTATATGCAGTACAGGCATATGAGATATTGACTGGTTCTAAATTAGATTGTCCATTGAGTAGTATCTGGATTCGTTATTGTATGAATTCATGTTATTGAAAGTTACTGGGAAAATATTGTTGGACCGTAACACTTTCATTGTTCTATTGTTCTACCGTTTATACAGTAATATTGTTCACATTGTTATTACTACATTGATATTGTTACTGTTACTGTATCGTCCCAGTAATCGAAATGACATGGGTATTGATTGTTATAAATGATAATATAAATCGACAACTTACACTGGGATTGGAGAAATTGATGGAGGAGACAGCGTCTGTATTTGGGTGGACCTAGAATACAGGTTGCGCAGCCGAGATACGGTTCCACTGCAGGGTTCCGGGGGATGACTGACATCTTTTATTGTTCATATTGTCATTGTATTGACACATTGTTATTGTTATTGTTATTGACTACCTAGCGGTAGGACCTGGTTCAGCGCCAGGTGATTGGGCCGTGGTTCTGGGTATGTACGGAACCCACCTAAAGCATGGACAATGTCTCTTCTATTAATTTCAATAACTTAGGATCCTGATTGACACATGTAGTAGGCGTAGTATGGGATGCGTCTATTACATGTGGCAATTGGTGTTCGCTAACATAATAAATGATAATAAATTGTTTATAGCATATTGTAACCGACTATAATCACATGACTGTATACATGATTGTAACCAGGACCATATTATTATAACCAAGACCAGACTTGTGACCAGACTTGGATACCAGCCTAGTGGCATGTGATAGGTTACCTATTGTGACATCAGTTGCTTGCTTACTATTGATCAGTTGTTGCCTATCTTTATTCGTGTTGTTATCATGTTTATTACAATTCTGTTATTTATTATTATATGGTCTCTTATATCTGCAGTTGTTTTGATTACTATTTATGCACATTGTTTCTTCTGCACGAGCTCTTTCCCTTTACACACACACTCATCAGGTCGCGTTCTGACGACCTTGGATTTGCACGTCCAGATATTGGACGATTGTTTCCATTGTGCAGGTGTTCGTTGAGACCGTCCATAATGCAAGGAGCTGGACTCTCTCTCTCTCTCTCTTTGATTCTGGTACTCTTGCATTTTCTTTTCCTGCTATTATTCCTTGATTCTTGTATATCACATTTAGTCTGTCATTCTATTCCTTATTTCATTTCAGATCCTGTGTAGTCTTATATGTATTATTGCAGTTGTCGATGAGTATTTTAGTTCTGATTTATAACTTGTTCAGGTTAATTTAGGCTTAGCGTGTATACGTGGGGTATTTTCCTCGCATATATACGTCGCCGACTCTCGTCGCGTCTCCGCTTCTACGTATTTTGGGAAGCGGGGCGTGACAGCGTTTGAGGCTAGAACGCGTCCTCCGCGTCTAACGAGGTTCACGTCTGAGACTTTATCTTCAGTAATTTTTAAACAGCCTACAGACCCGGCCGATATTTAAAACATTGCCTATCTTTGTTTATTGAGTTCGGGTTGGGGCATCCTGAAGTCGGACCCAAACTTATTGGGTTGGAAAATGCCAACCTGTGACCAAACTCAACCTGACAACTTCAAGCCCAAGCAACCCAAAATTCGGGTTGGTTGTGGGTTGTGTTCGGGTCAACCCGACCCACTTGCGGCCCTTTCGAATAGTAATATTGATAAGAAAACAAGTCAAAGAAGATTTCAGAGAAGTAAAGTTGTGAAAAAATTGGCTGAAATAAAATGAAACCGAGTACTATGAGTTTTCTCTGAGGTCTTTAGAATGTCGAGAATGTAAAATATGTTTGCACAGAACAAAATATCACTGTTAAAATATAAATACATCAACAATCGTCTCAATTTTAGAGTTTGGTATAGTAGCAGAGAATTTAATATGGTATCAGAGCAACTTTCAATTCCCATCAGGCGCGCATTAAAAAACGGACTTAAAAACAACAAAGATTACTACCAGAAGAAAAAAATCCCAGGTTTGGCCCATAAAAAAGGCGTTCAAGCTGCGAGAACGTGTTAAAATATAAATACATCAATCCTCGCCTTAACTTCAGAGTTTGGTGCAGTGACAGAGAATTTAATAATCAGTAAATACACAAATACATGTGACTACATAAAACACTAACATGCATCAACTATATTGCGACAAATAATATCTATCTAAATAAATAAAACAGGACAGAAAGGGTTATGGCTTGTGAGGGAGCAGTCGTGTAAGATCATTGCTCTAGATGACAAAGACATGCCCTATCGCTCGGGTGTTGAAGTAGTCGTCTTAGACTAGCAATAAACTCCCCTGAAAAGTACCAACACGCGGCTTGAGCGTGGGTCAAGTTTCTACTCAGAGAAGAAATGATCGCCAGAAATCAAGTAAAAATATTAAAACATTTTAAAAAATAAGAGGAACTTTCTCAACTGCAAAGTGGGTGCAGGAGAAAAAACTTAAAAGAGGGAGAGAGAAAGTGCTATCGTGTGTCTTTCTATTGAAGGAGAGAGGCTCTGTTTATAGCCTTCAGAGCCTCCAGTGGTTGTAACAGTAAGAAAGAATCACGAGTACGTTCGGGTTATTAAGAGATATCTCATCCGACTTGTGGATCTCATAAGACTCGATCAAAATGAACCAGTTAACAGAATCAATCAAAAAGAAAAGGAAAATAAATAAAAATAAAATCACACTATCGTGGTGGGGCGTGCATGCGCGTGCGCGTGTGACAAGTCTCATAACATATTATTTATAATAAGTGGGATGAGAAATGATTGATATATAAACTACTTTTCTTCTCATATCCTCTCTCATATGAAACAAAATATGAACACTATAAGAAAAATCAAGCTTGTCTTTGGATTAGTGTTCACTCAATCCCAACATCTGTTTCATTAAATTTTTATTAATGAAGTGCGGTGGGTTTGTCACTCCGTTTATTTAAAAAAAAAAAATGCGTGAATTATTTGCAAATCTAACAGAACAAAATTAGCCACAAATTGGGCTTAGCTAATGCATTACGTTTACGGCGGGCCAGGAGACTTTACAATAAAAAAGCACATGTACAATATTATTATGCAAAAACTCGAATTCATACAACGTAAAGAAGTGATGCCTGTTGCTTCATGGAAACTCGTATGTGATCCTTGTGCAAAACAAGAGGAGTCATCCAATTAACAATTTGCATATGGTCGTCGCACGTCTGAAAGAATTCTCTCTCTTTTTGTGGGAGGAAATTTCTTTCCTCAACTACAATTGAAAGTCGGTCACATTATAATATGATATATTTAAGTATAAGTTAGACGCTATTTGTGAACATGTGTAAATTTTTTTAGCATTGAGCATTGAGCAAGAGGTTTGAGTTTATATGCTTACCTACATCAAGGACCTAATTGTTTGCCAGCATGAGAGAGAAAGGGAGGGAAAGAGAGGTTTTCTCATATACATTTTTTTTTTACTGATTGTATGATTTTATATGACTTCTGAGCTAGCAAAACTATTTCCTTCATTTTGAAGATCATTAGCATCGAGACGTTAAGAGAAGGGGGGGAGAGGATTTTGAGAATTATTTTTTATTTTTTTCCCCTTCTTTCCGCCTTCTCATTTTTCCTAACTCAATCGTCTGCGCTTGCCTTCTCCTTTCTCTTCCTTTCGTCCTCTCTCGTTCGATACCACATCATGTCCTGAATTTAGTTACAGTTAAAAAAAAATTACATGTGAGACATGCAATTTTATTATTATTTGTTCCCTTCACAACGCTCAACTGTATATATGTGATATAAATTTAAGATAATTTCTAAAAAAATGTAAAATTAAAATAAAATAAAAATAAAACTCAATAACAGTGTGAACTGACAAGAAGATTGTTTTTTACGTGAATTCCGCGGGGAAGAAGAAGAAGAAGATTTTAGTCAGCTAATGCCGCCTCTGCACAGCAGTGCCACGTGTTCTATGCGCCTGTACAATCATCTGCAGGCGAATACTGTAATCAAACTCTGGGCCCCACTTCAAGTGGGTACAGTGCGAGTCCGGTGAGATAACCGCCAGTCAAAGTTTCGCCAGCTTAGCGCTCCCTTGGCCCCGGAGTCAATATGAAATGAGCTCACTTTGCGGTGACGAGACCGTCTTCTCTCTCCTCTTCGTTGCACCTCCGGCGCGCGGCAATAACCTACGCCCCTCCGCCGTGCTGCCCTGCGCCCCTCCGCAGGCCGTCGAGCCTAGATCAATTTAGAGAGCAAGGTAAGTTGATTTTACCTTTTGGTTTTTCGTTGTCATGCCCTGGAACTGTTGATCGGGATTGGGACTGTTTTGAGAAACTTTGATTGGATGATCTCATTATGTTTTGTGAGATCAAACCATAGAGAAATTCAGTTGGCGGCAGTTGATTTTGTTGGTGGGGTCGTTTTTTTTGTTGTTGTGATCTTTAGTTCGCACTTGATAGTTTTTGCGAGTAAAGGAGTGTTCTTTTAGTGCAAGTTTGGACTTTCTCCACTCAAGCTGTAAAAGATTGAATTTTCAACTTCTGAGCGATTCCTATATTGTATATTGTTTGCAACCTATGAGGAGTGCGGGGATAATTTTCGTATTTTTGTCGCGTGCAATGTGGAAAATCTTTGAATGAGATTCTAATGGTAGAGATAATTGAAACGTGGGCTGCATTTTGTTATTCTTAACCAGACCAATCCTGCAGCATCTAATTCATTCCAGTGCAGTCTATGCAGATAGTATGATCCAGGCCTGCTCAATTCTACTAAATGAGTTCAAGGTGTGTGGAGAAAATTAGGAGTAGACTTGCTCTTGATTTGACCAATTGGTTGCTTGCATTTTGTTGTAACATGTGGGATGCATATTTTTCATTCTTTACCTTTTGGCTATTGGTCACCAAGTGATCTTCACCAGAAGGTAGGGGCATAAATGCTAAGAAATATAGAGGTTAGCAGTTACGTTGCGCACCAACATTTATTATCACATTGGATTTCTTAGTGATGAAGGGAGAAAATGTGGAAAACCTGACATGCTTTGTGCCTACATAATTGTCGTGTTTGATTCATTGAATTTGAATTTAGTCATTTTGGTAGTAAATTTTAGAGCTCCACTTTTGGTTCCAATTCACTCATCATTCTATTTAATCAAACAGCGATTTTGAGGCTAATCCGGACTTAAACATCAAGGAATTACAAACTAGCTCTAAAAGAGTGTACGCGGACATGCAGAAAAGCCTATTATTCACATTAATGTACCCGAACTTGCTGAAAACCAGTAACAGTAAAATTACATGACTGCACTAGTGCTCACATCTTTTGCACCACATGCAACTATTTGTTCATGGTGATTCGTGTTGGTTTGTGAGAATTGCAGATCTCCGGAAACCAACTAATATTACTTGTTGAAATGGATTGTTCTTACTTTTCCTAATTTTTTTTAATTTTAAAATCATATTCTTTTAATTTTCTATTTGAAAATAATGTTTTTGCAGGTCTACCTTACAATATAGAGTGTTTAACTTTAGTTGGACATTCTAGTTGTATTATATATGTATTTTCTATTATGAATATTAGTTTGTCATATGTACAATGATGACTTTAATATGCCTATTATTGACTTGATTGTGTATCATTTATTCTCTCCGGTTTCAACTTCTTTGGCGTAGTAAGCCTGTTGTCTTAGAGAAGAGTTGCCTTAAGAACAGAATCAATGTCATGCTTTGGATGTTGTGGAGAGGAAAACATTCATCAAGCCACTGATATGGGAAGGCCTTTCCCTACCCACCATGCAGCAGGTAATATTATTTTTGCCAATTGCTTACTGTTGACCATCATGGTTACTGTTAGAAAGAAGAACTAGGCAAATCAAACAGAGGTATTGGTACTGAATAAAGAGGAAACACAATTAGGATGTAAGTTTCCAACAGTTCCAGCAAGTAAGGCAGTGCTTTATTGGTCAAGATAGGCATTAGTTTAAGCTGAGCATCACATTTTTTTTTTGTTGTTTTAGAGTAAAAGGTTAATAGTTTTTAGTTCGCATGGTAATATTTTTTTGAGATCAATCAATACCTTTAACTGAGACTAGCGGTTACTTTTGGCTTTTGCACCATGAATTCACATGTATGAGCAATTAGTTGTAGTAATTAGTGATGAAAAAATATTTGTATTCATTGTTGGCTAATTTATTTATAAAATAGTTCTGCAGGAGAATATATCTTTTGGTCTTGATTTTATAAAAAAAAATTGTCAAGTTCCTTATGTGGTGGGAAAAATCTCACTAGTTCGCGGTGGATGAATCTCTGCCACATGAGACTCGACGCTCCTCGATTTAACCTGATTGAGCACGCAAAGAAAGGACACCTTTCGGGTTAGGAGCACCGATGTGCTGCCTGCCTAAAACCCTCGGACGTGAGAATCGGTAGGTTAAAAGAAAAGAGGGACCGACACAGAAAAACTGTCGGTGTGTTGGAAGGGTGGACTAGCTCTGGAAAACTACTATTGTGATGGGATGGACCAGCATATGAAAATTGCTAGTGTGTAATGGGATGGACTAACACAAAAGACTGCCATTGTGGTGGTGGACTGGAACATGGATACTTCCAGTATAGTGCGTTGTGTGCGTTGTGAGGATTAGGGATGCGACCTTTTCTTGGAGAAGAAGGATAGTATACACCTGACATGGATGGTGGCGTAGAGGTGAAATTGACGGACTGTTGTAACTACACGATCTGCACGTGCTGGATTTGTTGTAACGACCGTGATCACTGGTGCTGGTTGGTTCGGATTGCATGTCAGAAAGTCTGTCACTGTCCATAACTGCCCGCACTATATGGCACGTTATGAACGTGGAAGAGAACGAAGTTGCATAATTATCAGCGATCAAGGATGATCTGCTGTTGGACCTTCAAGTTCGGAGCAGGAGCCTTCAGAACGGGGAGGGTCTTGGAGTGGAGAAGACCTATAGGAGGCGAGGACTTCAGAGTAGTAAAGGCTTTGGAGTGACGGAATGGCAGAATGTTGCTCCAGGTCGGGAATGTCTCTGGGAGGGAGGGCAGCTCCAGGAAAGCCGGATGAGATGGAGGCTTTGGGATGAATTCTGAGAGTTGTGGATATTTTTAGGGAATCTCTCGGTAGTTTGGACACGTGTCATCATTCTGGTACGGGTCAAATTTTGACCACTACAGATGCCCCCGCTACCCTACTTGTCGAGGTACGCAGAAGGAAAGTCGTGGAAGTGAAATTGATTGGAGGAATTTTCAATGCTTTAAAACTCATTATGATGCTTGCAGACAGATGAGTGTACGATGAATCTCTTAGGATCATTGTGGAATTTCTGAAATTAATTGGAGATTGTACAGCTGGTTGTCAGTTGTCTCATCAGGCGATTGGATCTCTCAAAAGTTGTATCCTACGTCTCTCAGAATTCTAGCGTTATTATGATTAGGATTATAGGGTTTTATGGTTTGACGGCGACAATTGATCTTCTGCCATTTTTGTTGATCACAAATCTTGGAATGTGGGCTGACTTTTTAGGGATGGTAGTTTGAATTGAAGACGATGTGGCTTTTCATCCATCTATAAATAGAGAGATTTATGGGAGAAAATCATCTTCTCTGTCTTCTTCAAAACCCCTTGCATCGAAGCCCTAACTTCTTTCCTTGTTGCGTTGTTATGTTATCTTTTTCCTTTATCAGATGGAGGAAGTAAAAGGAGAGGGACGAGGATGAGAAAGTGATGATCAGGCTCTCTTCTAGAGAGTCTGGATGGTGTGTTGCATTAGTAGCTGTGAAGGACTGTTACGATGCATTATTCGCCGTGACATGGTACCGCCATCGAGAGTGACAAGTAGGATTCTTGTTTTAACTGGATTGGGCAATCTGATCTCCGGGTTGCTCAATTTTGGGCGAGCAAGCTTCGACCTTGAGGCCATCAACCTCTTTTCTGATGACGTATGTGAGGAAGGAGCGAAAGCTCACCGGCTGGATGTGCTGATGAACCACTCCTCTTCCCGCAGTCCGGAGGTCTCCCACGGCATACCCCGGAGGGGATGTGATATTATCACCTTCTTGCGTGTCTTGTCGGAGTCCATCTGGTGTCGTGGGCGTTGTCGTGCCTTTGAGGGCCCCTTGAAAGACCTCATTTTGCTGCTTTGGTAGGACACAAAGGCCAAGGGCATAGTATTGTTGGTTCAGGAGTCGTGGTGTGAGTGAAAATGGATGACTGTTCCTTGGAGACATCTGATGAACAAATCTCTATTCAAAGCCAGGGGACTGTTAATGGTGGCAGGACCGGGGAGTTTTGATCCAAAAGCTTATGTACTTTTTCACAAATGTAAACATAGAGATGTAATGGAATATTTTGTATTACTCTTGTCAGGTGTAATCAAATAAATTTACTGGAATGGTATTCAGAATAAAAATATTTTTTGGAATGGAAATATTTTTTGGAATGAAAATAGTTATGTTTAGATCTTGCCATGCTTGTTTTTACCATTGGTTTTTGGAATTGATATGGCCATGCCTCTTCGGAGTGCTGGTCTTTATCTTCGGTATGGTTGGTTGGCATCAGGGTGTCAGTGAGTTTGCATTGTTGTTTTTCGAGTGGGGGTAATCCCATCACGGTACCTGCAACTGCAAACTTTAGAGGGCTCTGAATGGGAGGAATCCCGCAGCAGAGTAGGGACTCTGAGTGGGAGACACTCCCATAGCGGAGGGTTTCGACTGCTCGTGGGCTAATCGAGAGGGAGCCCATAGGCTGGTCTTTGCGTTGCCGCCTCTGAGTGAGGGACTCCCACTTCGGGATGTATAAGTGTATGGGCTGATAGGGGAGACTCCTATTAGCAGGGCAGGGACCCAAGTGAAGGATACTCGCACAGCAGAGGGTTTCGACTGCCCGTAGGCTAATCGGGAGGGAGCCTATAGGTTGGTGCTTGCGTTATCGTCTGTGAGTGTGAGACACTTCTACAACCGGACATACAAGCGCCATGAATTCTGACGAGGGACACTCCCATCAACGGGGCATGGACTCCAAGCGAGGGACACTCCTACAACGGAAGGTTTTGACTGCCTGTAGGCTAATCGAGAAAGAACCTGTAGACTGGTGCTTACGTTGCCCCCTCCGAGTTGCGGAGACTCCCACAACGAAACGTACAAGTGTCAGAGATTCTGATGGGGGACACTCCCATTAGCGGGGCAGGGACTACGAGCAGGGACAGTCCCACAACGGAGAGCTTCGACTGCCTGTGGGCTAATCCAGAGGGAGCTCGTAGGCTGGTGCTTGTGTTGCCACCTTCGAGTAGGGGACACTTACAATGGAATTTACAAGCGTTAGAGATTCTGATAGAGAACACTCTCATCAGCGGGTGGCACGAAAATGGTTAGGAGCAAAAATATATTTTTATTTCATGATTTAAAATAAAATACACTGGCTTTAAAGGAGGAAGTGTTATTGGTTGAGGTGATTCTCTGTCTTGTAGGAGAAATTGGGTCACTCAATTGCTTTGTACTGAGTGATTACATGTTGCGGTTAGGTAGGAGGCAGAGCGCTTGACTGTTCTGCACCGGAGGCCACCTCGGGGGTAAAAACGTACTATCTGAGGAAACCTTGCCGTATAAGTTCTTCTAGGTACCATTGTTGGCTTCTGCAGTGGACAGTCTTGTGTTTCTTACTGTCGTGCTGGAAACAATCTTCTGCTCTGGGAAGTGCAGGGTCGTTTGGATCGACTTCAGGCGTCTTACCCACGGTTGGTCCTTGATGGCACCGAAGACCTCGTTAATGGGGAGCCTCGGCGTGGTGAAGTGTTGTTCCGCTCTGAAGGCTCGAAGTGGATTTAGAGAGAGAATCAGGAATGCCTGCTTCTTAAAGGCGGGTTGCCCCCAATTCTGATTGCTGGCATGGGTCAGAGTCTCACATTGTGAGTTCATCTTCTTTTCGTTATTGCTGCATTTGAGAGAGTGGTTGAAGGAACTCTTCATATCCAACTGAAAGTAGGCTGGGCCCGAGACATGACTTCACTCATTCAGGTGACATCGTGCTTCAGCAGGTGCTTATACAGGGGGTGTGAGACGTGCAATCCGCTGATGAATGCGAGTGGAGAAATATTTTCACCGCAATTGGGAACTTTGGCAAGCTAGTTCTTAAAGTAGCCGATGTAGGACTTGAGGCTGTCACCCTATCTGATTTTGACGAAGAGAAGGTGGTGGTTTCTTGGCCTTACGACGGGAGGCATGTCGAGTGAGGAACGCCTCGGTTACCTCCTCAAAGTTGTGGAGAGAATGTGATGGCAGGAAGTAAAGGTTAGACACGTGAGGGCGTCGTTGTGGGAGTGCATTATCATCTTATTCCGAAAGTGTCTAATGTGCTGGACTGGGTCGCTCGCTCTGGAGTAGTAGTCAAAGGTCGAAGCTGAGAACTTCTTCGGGAACTCGCACTCCAACATCTCTTCGGAAAGAGGAGTCGAAGACTTTGGCAGCTGATAGTGATGGTTAGCTACAGAATTGCAGCTTTTTCTCCTGGATTCGCCTTTGGACTAGTTCGTTAAGGGTTTTGATGTCATGGAGTTATTCGATCTTTCTATGAGTTTGGTCGCGTTGCACTCCTACTTGGTAGCGAGGTGAGTTTGCTTCGTCGTCGGAGCTATTTTCGTACAAGGGAGACGCTAGTCTGCGCTGCCTCGTATTCATAATGGGCCTATCGCTCTGCGTCTCTCCAACTCCAGGTTCGTCCATCGTTTGTGCCTGAGTGTCTTGGAGGGCGACGATTTGAGTTTGGAATTAGTCGTTGAGTTGCTTTAACGCCTCCTGTTCACGAATGACGTTCTTGCGGCCGAGAGCCGCATGCTCTCGATCGCGATCCGACCGGTCTTGCCGCTTCTTCATCTGCTCTTTCATGTCGGCGAGCATCTGAAGGATCTGGCCTTCGAGTTACAACGGTTGGGTGCTGGTGGCAATCATTTGAAACGAGGAGCCAGTGTCATCTATGGTGCGCTCACGATTGGCGACGTGTAGGGGACCATGCCCTTAGTGTTGGTATCAATCCCGCCCTTGGAAGGAGCGCCGTTGTGGATGATCGTTTGCTTCTTGGGGGCCATTGACGTTGGGGGAGTCTTTTTAAGGAAGGTTTGGTTGGAAAGGAGGTAGACCTCGAGTTCAGACTCAATATCTCAATGAAAGCACCTATGGTGAAAAAATCTCACCAGTTCATGGTGGATGAATCTCCGCCACAAGCGACTCCTCGATCTGACCTGCCTGAGCACACAGAGAAAGAATACCTTTCGGGTTAGGAGCACCAGTGTGATGTCGGCCTAAGACCCTCAGGCGTGAATCAATAGGTCGAAAGAAAAAGGGGACTGACACCGGAAAATTGTCGGTGTGAAGGGTAGACTAGCACATGGAAACTGTTAGTGCGACGGGATGGACTAGCATAAGGAATCTGCTAGTGTGTAATGAGATGGACTAGCACTTGGAGACTGCTAACGTGGTGGTGGACTGGGACAGGGATACTTCCGGTATCGTTGGGGGGGGTGTGCTCTGAGGATTAGGGATGCGACCTCCTTCTCTTTGGAGAAGAAGGGTAGTATATACCTGACATGGATGCTGGCATGGAGGCGGAATTGACGGACTGTTGTAACTACACGATCTGCACGTGCTGGATTTGTTGTAACAACCGTGATCACTGGTGCTGGTTGGTTAGTATTGCATGTCGGAGAATTTGTTAATGTCCAAAACTGCCAGCGTTGATAGGAGCGTTACACATTATGAATGTGGGGGAGGACTGAGTTGCATAACTATCGGTGGAAATCAAGGATGATTTGTTGTTGGAGCTTCAGGTTCAGAGCTTGAGCTTTTGAACGGGGAGGGTCTCATAGTGGAGAAGACCCAAAGGAGGTGAGGATTTTGGAGTAGTAAAGGCTTCGGAGTGGCGGATTGGCGGAATGCGGCTCTGGGTCAGAAATATCTTCGAGATGGAGGGCAACTCCGGCAAAGCTGGATGAGGCGGAGGCTTCGGGATGAATTCTGAGAGTCGTGAATGTTTTGGCGGAACCCCTCGGTTTTTTGGATACATGTCGTTATCCTGGTGTGGGTCCAATTTGACCTCTACACTTATTACCCTAGTAGTTCACGTGGCCCTGTGCTGCCCTTTCTTTTACTATTAGTTTATGCCTGTCTCCTTGTTTGATTTGACGTTGTCAGAACTTAAAATTTTCTATTCAACGTTTTGTTTTCTATATGTGTAGCTATACAATCTATATAACTACTGACAGGTGCCATGATTTTGAATAAAAACTATCATGCAGGAAATGACGGTGCTTATCGCGCCTCAGATTCTGCTCCAAAGGGAAGTCAACCTGTCAAAGTGCAGCCTATTGCTGTTCCTCCCATTCCTGTCGAAGAGTTGAAAGAAATAACAGACAATTTTGGAACCAATGCTCTCATTGGAGAGGGTTCATATGGTAGAGTGTATTATGGCATCCTAAAAAATGGGAAAGCTACTGCCATTAAAAAATTAGATGCCAGCAAGCAACCAGACCAAGAATTTCAAGCACAGGTCTGAAAACTCTTCATTATGCACCACTAAGATGATATAGATTGATTTATTAATCCCTGACAGAAGTTGGTTGTTACAGGTGTCCATGGTCTCTAGGCTGAAACATGAAAATGTTGTTGAGCTACTTGGTTATTGTATTGATGGAAATCTCCGTGTTCTCGCTTATGAGTTTGCAACTATGGGATCTCTTCATGACATTCTACATGGTAACACATTGTATTGATGACCAGTTGTCATTATTAGATAATAGTTCTTCCTTCAAGTTTGTTGAAATAGACCACTTTACATTTTGATTTGAATTATACACGTTGTATTCACCTTAAGTATTTTGTAGTTGGGATCTATTCACTACAAATATGTATATGGAATGAAAAAAAAAAAGCATCTCTATGTCTATCAGTTGCATGCTTAGAAGCCATTTACGGACTTAAGTTGTTGCAGATTCAAGGATCTAGTTCTGTATCCTTGACGATTCTTGTTCTAAAGGTTCCTTTGAAACTCTAGGAGTAGACTAAAGGATTTTCCGTAACCCTGGAATTCATGAATCATAAGTCTAAAGGTGTTTTGTACGTTGCTGGGATTGGAAATCCTATTGCTGAGTAGCGGTATATCAGCACAGACGATCTATTTCATCGACAAGGAATGAAAAAGACACCAGCGGGTAAATTCAAAAAGTATCACATTTAATATATTGTCAGGCATGGCAAGAGGAGACTATTTGTACACATTTCTACAATGTGCATGAATGGGAAACATCAAGTTTGATATCTTGTCTAAAGATAATGTTAAAGTATGATACACCATGACTTTTTCATAAACTTATTTTTACATGATCATAATCTTTGGCAATTCACTCTTTATCTTTCCATTGTATAACTTGGTGAATTTCACTGTGCATCCAACCTTAATGTATTTTAGGGAATCACTATTCTCATATGTCATCCATTTTTATTTAGTTTGCACTTGTATCCATGAAATTGGATTTATCTTGCATGTGTTCAAAGAATGTTCAGTATGATCATGTCAGCATTGGTGATAGAAACACGGATATTCTATTCTCCATGACCATGTTCATATGCTTAGAGGTGCATTTTGTAGCCATTTTCTTCACATGTTGGAAGATTTAAAGTTTTTTCCTGTTTTGTTGCCTGGAAAACTGTAAACTATGTTGGTTGTTCAGGACCAAAATCAGTAGTTGTCCTCTCATTGTCGTCTTCCCATCACTCATTTTGATTCCTCATGGTGCATTCTTGGGGGGTAGAAATCTAGAATATAAAGTGTCTTCTTAGAAGAAGAAATTTCTCATCCTCAAATAGTAGTGTGCTTTAGCTAATATTTTTTACATATTATTGAGAGTTAAGATTTCTTGATGTACATTGTTGGCTCAGTCATTAGATTAAGCTTTTATGTGAAATTGTTTATCCTGAGTTTGAACCTCACTGTTTGCAATTCAATATGTAGTCTTAAACCTATTATTTTTTCTTTCCAATCATCCATCGGAGGCCTTTTCACGTAAGTATTAAGTGTTAAGATTGCATGATGTAGATTGTTTGGCCCATGATCCATTAGTTCACATTTTGGGTGAACTTATTATTTGACACTTGTGTTCATTCCTTGCTTAACGTTTCTATTGGCAACTTGAGATCATTTCCTTTTGTTAGGACCGTTGGGGCTGGTAGTGCTAGGAAGTGGCTCATGGTGGTTGGGAATCTGTGTACATGCTGGTCTTGGCATTTAGTTTGGAGGTTTGAGTCACATTATCTTTATGTAGTTTTATCTTCTAGTTGCTAGTTCCATCCACATGGTTCTGCTGAAAAGAAGCTTGTCAGCTTCCTTAATTAATTCTTTCTGCCTTTGACCTAACTTTGAGGAACAGAGAGAAAATTATGCAGAAAACCAGATTTGAGCAAAGTAATGTGTTCAGGATAAATTCCATAGTCAGCCATACATGCATGCCTCCCTTTACCTGCGTGGAGGCACCAAGTTCATTTAGTGCACTCTTATATTCATCCCAATGCCTTAATTAGCTGATACATTTAATGGGACAAATATTGTGTTATACACATTTTCCCCATTAACTATTGTGTTATACACATTTTTGCCAAAGCGGTATATCTATGATCCACATGTAATAGAAGTAATATGATGAACAATCTGTTAGTACAGGGCGAAAAGGCGTCAAGGGGGCACAGCCAGGTCCAGTTTTGTCATGGGCACAGAGGGTGAAAATTGCCGTAGGGGCTGCAAAAGGACTTGAATACCTACATGAGAAAGCACAACCTCATATCATTCATCGCGACATTAAGTCGAGCAATGTGTTACTTTTTGATGATGACGTAGGTAAAATAGCTGATTTTGACCTATCAAATCAAGCTCCTGACATGGCAGCACGTCTTCATTCTACTCGTGTTCTTGGAACCTTCGGTTATCATGCTCCAGAGTAAGTTCACTCCTCATTATTGAGTCAAATGTCTTCATTCCTCATCTAATCTTTTGCCCAGCCATTTTTTTTACTTTTGTATGAGATGAGATTCAGCTCTGACATTATAATGCCTTCAACATAATTTCCTTTACTGGTGGTGACAGATATGCAATGACTGGGCAGCTTAGTTTTAAGAGTGATGTTTATAGCTTCGGTGTCGTGCTCTTGGAGCTCTTGACTGGGCGTAAGCCCGTCGACCATACATTACCGCGAGGCCAACAGAGCCTTGTCACATGGGTACACCCGACTTTTCTTTATGGATGCAGTTCTTTGAAGATATACTACTCAGCCTTATTCTTTACGCTTGACTTTTGAGAGAGTAAAAGCTTCTCATTCTCTTTCCAGGCAACACCAAGGCTTAGTGAAGATAAGGTAAGGCAATGTGTTGGTGCAAGGCTAAATGGGGAGTACCCTCCCAAGGCTGTTGCAAAGGTAAAAACTCGGTGCTTTTCTTGTCAAACTCATTTTTAATCTATGATGAGTTATGACTACAGCCTGTGCTGTTTCAACATTTTGGGGTAGGGTTCTGTTTCATGTTATATCTTCTATATATTGTTATAGGACAAAAGTTCTCTGCATATGTGTATGGTATTTCATTGTGCTTCATGGTCAGAGCATGCTTTTGGTTGCGGTCACTTTCCTACACCTTTGATCATCAGGGGGGGATCCCTGCATTTTGAACATTGAAAAGGTTTCCTATATGTGACAGTGGGGATCTTTTGTATCATGTAGAGACTGCATCAAGCTTAAAATTAGTTGCTATTAGATAAAGGGAGGGAGCATCTTAGAAGCAATCCATGAAACAAGCAGCACAAGCAAAGTGTTTCTAGAGCAATAAATTAAAAATTAATAAAATATATGAGTACTGTAATGGAAGCTTTGAGAATGAAATGAAGAATGTGTCCATCGCTGAAATCCTTTAGGCACTGTTAATTATTTGTGGAGAAAGATTTTAAACTAGCTTATCGAAACTAAGTACTCTGAAGTGGAAGAACTTAATTTTCTTGGATGAGGAAATTTTTGTCATTATGATTTCAAGTGCATATACCCATTTTTCCTAGAACAAGTATAATCAACTAAATAGTTGGCAATGCATTTGTTATATGATTGATAGTTTAGACATGGTCAGTGTATTTGTTTGTGGTATGCAGATGTATGTACATATTACTACCATGGACTTGATATTTCCCGTCTATAGAAACTGATTCATGTCGTATTCTAACTAGTAACTCTATAATATTTATTCTACTCTCTTATTTTGTGAACCAGTTGGCTGCAGTGGCTGCTCTTTGTGTGCAGTATGAAGCTGATTTTCGGCCGAACATGAGCATCGTTGTCAAAGCCCTTCAGCCTCTACTAAATGCTCGGCCTGGACCTCCTGGGGAAGCCCCTGTGCCGTGAATTCCTCCGCTCTTTTGAGTCTTGTTCATTGATCTTGTTAGCCTGGCATGGGAGCTTGCTTGCTGACTCTTTGTAAATCCCCTGGACCACTGTTCACGAATGCTTCGATTATTTGAAAACTTATCTATGTTTTTTGAAATATATTTCCTGTGTGGGAGAATTGGTTTTCTTGTCAATGTACGGTTGTCTGTGTTGAATCTTTTGTGCAGAAAATCTCTTATTTCTTTGTTTTCTTTTTTGTGGGATGATTTGTCATTCTTGTATTATGACCGTTCAAGCTTCTGTAGGAGCTGCACTGCAGGTCTTTAATAGCTAAAGCGTATTGAATTTTTTTTTTTTTTTTTTTTTTTGGGGAGAACAATGTATTAATATTTTTCAAGGTGTGCAAATAACAGTAAGCAACTTGGATTACTGGGAGGGCGATATCTTATTAAATGTCCTAAAATTTGTTGGTTTGTGCTGTTATAGACTGTTGCAAGTTTTATCTCAATCCAATTTTTTTACAATCTTATTTATTATTTTTAAGATGAAAAAAAAAACCTAACCTGACCTAACAAAGATCAAGGCCCTTTTTTACTTAAATATCCACAATCATGTCAAGATTATACCATAACCAAACTCACTTCCTCTCTTTTCTTTGTTTAGCTCTCATAATCCACTTTTGACTTTGTTCATCCAGCCATTTGAATGGAGGATCTCACCTCCAATGATGATCCATGCACTTTGGTAAAAGCAAAAAAAGAATAATTAAATAAAAAAAAGAATCACAAGCCTTTACTTGGTAGAATTCCCCAAAAGTTATTTATGAATGCATCTCCTAATTCAAGTGTTCATTGATTCTCCACAATGCACATATTATCAAAGATACTTTTGGATCGTCCATTATATGTCATAATACATGGTACAATCTCAGCCTCGGTGGTTATTTAATAATTGTTTGCAAGAATATCAATATCATTATCATACAAATATGAGGCAGGCATATACCGCGCCTCAAAATGGCTTTGTATGCGCCACAATGGCACCCATTTCACAAAACAATCTCAACTCTCCAAGCCTGTACATATTGTTTTTAAGTAATCCCGATACACTGTACACACACACTGAAACAAATCCCTCTCTACAAGAAAAAGAAAAAGAAAAAAAAAAGGCAAAAAAAAGGAGGATACAAAGATTATTCCTGCCGCCGTTGATCTTGATCCTCAGGTGTGGCCCGTGGGCTGCTCCCAGAGAGGGAGAGGAATCTGTTGCAGACCAAGGGACGCAGGGCCAAACAAAAGAAAGTGAGCAATTAGACTTGAAAGATCCCAGAGGCCATCCATTATGGCCTGTTCCCCCTGGGTTAATCTTAGCATCAGGGTTGTCGCTTTTTTCTGTGTCGGAATTCTCCCTCTGGGATTCAGTTTCCGTGCTCCCACCCCGGTTCTGTCGATGCCTCCTATCCTGCAAAGGGAAATCAACAGCTCTAGCTTAAGATTTGGCTTATGGCACCTTGAGTGTTGTTCTTAAATTTTCAGACACTCTTTGCCGTTCAATGACTAGAAACATCATTTACTAATTAAGACAGCTAATTGGAAAGAAAGATTCCAAAGCATTGATGGCTCTTGGTATCCAAACATTTTACTAACAAGACCTAATCACTGATGTGTTGTTAACAAAAGGGTTGCGCAACACTCACAAATGTAGCTCAAGAAGATGACTGTGACGGGTAAAAGAAGAATGGAAATCCTGAGCAATATTTCCTCCACTTATAGTAGGATGGTTTTGTCTCGCAAGTGTAGAGGTAATCTGTTGGTCAAGGGTGAATAAAAGGCAAGAGGCAGTGTAGTTGAAACAATCTCTGGTTTAGACACTCGTTTTAACAATGTCTGATTTGTGAGCCTTTGGGGTACATTCTGACATTCCATAAGATAACTTGCAGTTGAAAGAGGTTCAATTTGGTGGTGATAAATATCAATGCCACGTCTTAAATTCTTTACCCCCCAAATCTGCTACTCCCATCGATCTAATTAAAATTCAATAACATATGTAATAGTGGAATTGGTACCTCACGAGGCATTGGCTCATCAGATTCCAGCATGCGGACAACTTGGCCCATCTTTGGTCTTTTCTCTGAGTCTGGATCCACACACCTCAAAGCCGTCAATAGGGCTCGCTTGAGAGCTCTAATGGATGGTCTTGTTTCTATGTTTGGATCAACCACTTCTTCTGAGCGCCGGCTGCCAACCATCATCTTCAGCCAATCAACTAGATTTACCTGCAACCAACATAGTCAACACCAGTAGAACAAGCAAAAATAATGGGACAAAACAACTACACAACATACCTAGTGAAATGAGCTAATAATGTCTTATGGCTTTAATAGGGTTTTTTTTTTTTTTTTTTTTTTTCTTTTTTCGAGGGGGGGGGGGGGGGGGGGGTGTGTGGGAGATCTGGGTATTATACCAAAATGGGAATGATGAGGCAGAGATGTTATAGAAAGAAGGTGATAGGGAAAAGGTACCACCAAGAAATGAATACGAAGGTAGCAAACAGCTGCAGCAATTTATTGATAAAGCAGTGGAAGACCAAATTAGACACTACGAGTCCACACTCCAATAAATTCGTGAAACAATTGTGCATCAGAAGACTTGAGAAATGAAGAGTTAAGTGAATGGGATTTCTCAATATGTGGCAAATCAACTATACCATGAGGACTTGACATTATACATCAAAGTATTATTCACTGTCCTGAGGCCTACTAAGATGGCAATGGGTTGGAGAGGGGTGGCAAAGGGTTGGAGAGGGGTTATGGGATATACTAGGTTCAAATCAAGGCTACAGAATCCAAACAACAAACGCACCACCACCCACTGAGTTACCAACACCACTAGATATGACAATGGGCTCAATGCAATTGGTCAAGATGACAATGGGCTCAATGCAATTGGTCAAGCACTGTGTTAACAAGGAATCAAACCTAGAATCCTGATAAAAGGGGGTACATTTTCATATAAAAATCAAAAGAACAGGAAATTTTCACGCAAATAAGGGATTGTGTCTGGAAGTTTCTAAATGGCAGTACAGACAGCAAAACAAGGCAGCTGTACAACGTCAAGAAGTTACTAATTCTGTACATAATTCCCTAAATGGTAGGAGAGAAATGACAAATTGCACCAAAAAGCCCACCATAATTGGAGAAATTTAAGTGGTTGACAGACCGGGAAGAACAAGCTTGTTAGGATGTAGAACTGAATATGCCCCTAAAGTCAGTAACTTGCTCATTTACATACCTCATTTGCAGGACGCCCGTAATCCACAGGATCTCTACCAGTAATGGCTTCCAATAGGACAACCCCAAAGCTATAGATGTCACTTTTTTCATTCAGAAGTCCAGTGTTTGCATATTCTGGTGCTACATAACTGCAAAAGTAAAAGAACAGACATAATGAAAAATCACTCGATGACACAGACAGACATCCTCATTGCATATAAATCTGACTTCCCAATGGAAGAATGATTAAGAAATGGTGCAGATATTTCTTGTAAACCTTAGGAGTCCTACCCAAATGTCCCCATAACTCGCGTGGTGATATGGCTTTCCCAGCACCCAGCAGCTTGGCTAAACCAAAATCAGAAACTTTGGCATCAAACTCATCATCAACCAGTATATTACTTGACTTGATGTCTCGGTGCACCACTTTTGGTTCAATGGCCTCGTGTAAGTAAGCAAGCCTGTAAGGAACACATCAAGCGTTACTAATGCAGCACTCTAGAAAAGACCAGCAGTTAGAAAATTGTGGCATCAGCATTTGAGAATGAGCATGACATTATTATGTAATTTATGAGAAATACTAAAGTGCAACCCATTACGTTGTGACTTGCGCACAGTTGATCATGATAAAGATATTATGTTTCAGAAATTAAAATGACAGCTCCTTTGTGGATAGACTTACGCCTTAGCGGTACCAAGGAGAATCTTTATACGAGCCTCCCAAGTACAAGAACCTCGCTGACGCATGGCTCCATGAAGCCATTGTTCTAGATTTCCATTATTGACATACTCATACACTAGCATCCTGAATATTTAGAAACATAGTCAAATGAGATGCAATAACTATTAATATTAATGCTAACAAGACTGTAAAAGGAAAAAGGGAAAAGGAAACGAGTTTCACCCTAAGTAACATCTAGAGATATTTTATCATAATGTACAACGGAGAACATGACTTTTATGATGCCCCATAAAATTTCAACTGATCCAGGTGTTATTCCTCAGAAGTGAGTGATAGACCACAAAAAGAAGATAACCTAAGAGAAAGTTCACCTTTGAGTACCCTCCACACAATATCCTAGAAGCCGAACTAGGTTCTTGTGACGAACATGTCCAATAGCCTCAACTTCCACTCTGAACTCCTTTTCAGCTTGCCCTCTATAAACCAAAATGGAAAAAGGAAAAAAAAATAGTCATAGTCCGGCATCCTCAAGTTTGTTGCTTAGAGTACAAATGTGAATATAATAACCATTACATAACATGTTACATATATTTAAATAATAAATCTGTCATGAACTTACAGATTGTTGAGAAGCTTTTTGATTGCGACAGGAGTTCCGTTGACGAGATGCCCCCGATAAACAACCCCATAACCACCCTCCCCAATCACATTCTCTTTTGAGAAACGATTGGTCGCAAGTTCTAAGTCCCTTAGAGTAAACCAGTGACCCCAACCAAGGTGAGAGAACTCTGGGAGACCCGTCAAAGGTGAAGGAGCAGTTATATGGTAAGAAGCAGATTGTCTGTGAACAGTAACAGTTCCTGAACTCCCTTCTTCAGATTTTGAGCTACCATTTCTCTCCATACAACGAAATGAGCTTGAGTGACTGTTTTCATCTTCATGTCTTGATTTACCCAAGCCCACGTGGACCATTACCTTGTCTAAGTCCTTGTCGCTCGACTTATCATGAACTGAGAGAAGAATCCCATCCCGGGGAATAAACTCATTGGCTGACTCCACCCTCACCTCCTTAATTTCCTTTGACACAGGTGGAATATAGGTAATAGGAAGATGGCTTGAAGAACTTCTTAGCCTCCTCCGACTCCTAAGCGTGAGACATAGAATTAGCATGGCAAGAACGCAAGAGATCAAGACTCCAACAGCTATCCCAATCAGAACCCAAAGTTTAAGACCAAAAACATCTGTCTTTTGTGATAACTGTTCATTAAGAGTATTTCCAGGTGTTGGCATATTTCTGAATCCTGACGGCAAGGTTCCTGAAGACACAAAGAGTTGAAATGGCATATAAGATTATATCTAACAAACAAACTTCTTTTCAGCCATACAATGCATTGCTAAAAGCCAGAGAGCTTTGAGTTCTTAGTTCCTGCTCAAAACATGCATGCATATACCGTAGCCAACTTGGCAATGTAATGCATATGTTCCAATTGTGTGGAGTGCATTCATTCAAGCAGGTAATCATGACATTTATAGGAATCATTATTCCAAATTTTCATTATAGGTTCCCAATTCTGAAATTTTAAAATCATATCATATACATGTTATAACTCAAAGATTGAGAATGACAGATTATTTTGACGGTTCCCTATTCTGAAATTTTATATATATAATATATATTATATATATATATATATATATATATATATATATATATTATATATATATATATATATATATATATATATAGAGAGAGAGAGAGAGAGAGAGATAGACTTGTATCCTTTCAAAAGGATTTGATCCCGGATCCTTCCCACTCAAAATCAACCCTCCAACATTCGAATACAAGATCCACTCCGTTGAAGTTGATCTATACTATTTCAAGTATCTATAAATCAAAAATCAAGTGTTTTAAATACTTTTTGCCCATCCATCAAGCGACGCAAAATGGACGGCCGAAAGTAGTGAGTTGGTTAGATCTATGTCTTTAGACATACAAATTCTCGATCCGGCCATTTCATTATGATCTAAACATTTAAAAACCCCTATAAACTAATTTTTGTTAGATTTCAAATGTTCTACACCGTTAAACTAACCAACTCACTATTTAGGCCGTCCGTTTTTCCCCTACTTGATGGATGGGCAAAAAGTATTTAAAACACTTGATTTTTGGTTTATAGATACTTGAAATAGTATAGATCAACTTCAACGGAGTGGATCTTGTAATCGAATGTTGGAGGGTTGAATTTGAGTGGGAAGGATCTGGGATCAACTCCTTTTGAAAGGATACAAGTCTATATATATATATATATATATATATATATATATATATATATATATATATATATATATATATGAAAATTTTCAAATGAGAAACTTTCTCAAAATAAGCTTCGTGAGAAAACCATATAGGAGCTATTCTGTGAATGATCCGAACCATTCATCTTGATCTATATACTCTAATTATGTTACTAATAAAAAATCACGCGATTCTGAGCTTTTTACCCATGCATCAAATGACATATTTATTCTACGGTGAATATAACGTTTGTTTTGTAACCACTTGTTGCATGGGTAAAAAAGCACGGAATCGCGTGATTTTTTATGGTACCTTAAATAAAGTATGTAAATCAATATGAACGGTTTGGATCATTCACATGATCGCTCTTATATAGTTTTCTCACGGTCTTCGTGTGAGAAAGTTTCTCACACGAAGACCTCTCTCTCTCTCTCTTCTCTTCTCTCTCTCTCTCTCTATATATATATATATATATATATATATATATATATATATATATATATATATATAGCTCAAAGATTGAGCATGCGAAGCTGCCTTAACTTAAAGATTGAGCATGCGAAGCTGCCTTAACTTACAGTAACATATTTGTAAATTTAATGAGAAGATATCACATAACAACATGAAAGAGAATCCCCAGACATGAGAATTTCACATCTCACATCGCAAACCATTTCAAAACAATTTGAGGATGTTTGGTTAGTATTAATGAAATTCTGTATCCCATAAATACAGAATTTCATGTACATCTGGTGTTTGGTTAACTGTATTTCCTCTAAAATTTGTATCTGAAAGTACCAGAGGTCCCCAGATCCATTAGTTTGTGATGTGGCCAGAAGGCCAGCGGGACAAATATAGCGCCTCAGAAATGCTGCACTTTAGAATGTACATATAAACTCTATCAACCAAAGTCTTCTGTTACAAACATCATACTAAAAGTCCCCCATCAACACACAAGATTTGGATATACTGCTGAAGACAACTGAAAGAACGAGAGAAATATTGAATATCCAAAAACCAGTAAATCCAATTAGAGGTGCAGAATTAAACATTTCTTGTGACCTTAGTCATTATCAAAGCCTTTGATCTCCCCTACCAAGAAAATGTCAACTCAGGTATTACCCATTACTCCTAGCAAATTATTACTGAATAACAAAGTAATGAAATCACACATGATTACAGTATAATTTGAAATCTCTTCAGTAGCAAAAACAATACATTTATTACTTTAGTTCCACTTTCCATATCAATATAGAAACACAAGTACAATAAATATAATGGCAAATTGAACCAGACACAAAAGAGAGAAGCTATAAGGAACCCATTTGCTTAAAACCAATAAATTAATTTATTTGATCATTATTAACTTCCTCTGACAAAATCAAGACACAATGCAACCACCTACTGACAACAAATAATTACAAGTGAAATGAACCACAACTAAATGCAATTAAAAGCTAAAATTTTTGGTTAAATGATCAAATAAGAAGGTTTATGTGTTTATTGCAGTGACCAAAGACCTGAACCCCTCTGTATTCAATTCTTAAACCAAAGCAGCATAAATTCTTAGCTGAGACAGAAAAAAGATAAGGAGAGTAGAATTTAGAACTCACTAATTTAAGTCCATGAAATCCACTATTTTAATTACTACCCATCAAGCTAAGAAAGAAAAAGAATTAAAAATCTAGATTCTGAAACTTCTAGTTAAACTTCATGGAGAAATCATACATATATGATATTATAATCTAGTGATAGAAGCTACAATAAAGATCACTAACTAAAACCCAAATCAGATTTTTCTTTTTTAGGCCTATTTAATCTTCACAGAAAATCAAGCCAAATCAATCTTTCCATCATTACAACAAACGCATCAGATAGAAACTAACAAACACACATTTTCTCACACCAAAATTAAACCACATCTAAATTACCCACCTAGCAAAATTCATTTTCTCACACCAAATTAAGCCACATCTAAATTCATTTTCTCACACCAAATTAAGCCACGTCTAAATTACCCACCTAGCAAAAACACATCAAGCAAGTAACTCTTTAACATTTCCAAACAAAAAGATAGCATCTTTCATCAGCATTCAACATCTAACACTAAATTAAAGCCACATTTGAGCACAATTATCGCCAACTCACCTCCTGAACTTCAGATCTCGAGCAAGACCTAGGTCTCAAAATCCTCTCCCCTTCCCCTCCGCTTATAAAAAAACCTAATCCTGTAACCCACTCACCGAAGCAGAGTGGGTCCCACCGGGGAGATTGGGGAAGCTACAGCCCCATTTCCAACTGGGGCAAGAATTGGCAGGGTTGGTGCGTGGGATTGGATCTAAGCTCTGATGGAGCTTTCGCGATGCAAAATGCTCTGAAACCTTAACCTAGCCCTAACCCTAGGAAAAGGGGAGTGCTTGGACTTCTTGCGGGGGCGGGTTGGGTTGGGGGTTGATCGTAAGAGATGCATCATTGCTTCCTACTTCAGTAAAAACACCACAACTAACTTTTTTAGCCTATTTTTAATTTGGGTTATTCTCGTATTTACCTCATAATTTTTCATATTCCTAAAATCACCCTCAAAGCATTGTAATTGCTCAATTAAAACCGCCCCCACCCCCCCTCCCTCCCAAAAAAAAAAAATTCTTTTCATATTTTTTAAAATTACTCTCATCACCAGTTAAAAAGAATCAAATGTAAAATTATAAGTATTTTTGTTATATTTTGTGTGAAATCCCTTTAACACCCTCTCCTTTCTCCCTTCCTCCTCCCTTCTCCTCCCTGTCATCTCCTCTTTCTGCATGCTGCAAAATTATGCAGCAAATGATATATGTTGCAAAAACTTATGTAACCTAATTAAGTAAAAACATGTACACATGCATGCTAGAACCCTCATTTTCTATTCCAAATTGAAGAAGGGCTCTTGCTTAATTTAGCTTCTACATAACAGACTCCAAAAATTCTACATAAGTCAAATCCAACAAATTATGAAGCAACCAAGAGGGCTAAGACCAGCGCAATGAATGTTTCTAAAAGTTTGTATAAATTGTGAGTGAAAAATTGACAAATTACATAGTAGAAATTCGGCGGCAAAGGTGATGGAGGCGATGGAGGTGAAAAACATGGGAGTTGTTCTCTTTTACCCCCAACTAAATTTTGGGGTGTGTTCGCTTCAGCCACCTCCTTTTTAAAATTAAGAATATGCGCTCATGTGTCAAGCGCTGAAGCGCTCATCAACGGTGAAAGACGAAAATACCTCTAAGTAATTGCTTTAAAAAAAATGGTCCGCTTCGAAAACAACCGATTTCTGAGGACTGTGACACGATCGCAGTCCTCACAAAATGATCACAATACAGATGACTGTGACTATGATCACAATCCTCACAAAATGCCTTATTTTTGAGGATTACGACTATGATCACAGTACTCACAAAAATGTCTTATTTCTAAAGACTACGGCTATGATTGCAGTCTTCACAAAAAATGCCTTATTTCTGAGGAGTATGATCATGATTGCATTTCTCATAAAATGCACTATTAATGAGGACTGCGATATGGTCACAGATCTCACAAAAATATCATGTTTCTGAGTTTTTATACGATTGCAACCTTAGGACTATGATCATGATCGCAATATTCACAAAAATGTCCAATATTAGAGTCTGGCTTTATGAGGACTATGACCATGATCGTAGTTCTAAAAGAGGTCACAGTTCTCACAAAATGCCTTATTTTTGAGTTTTTGTGAGGATCACAATCCTCACAAAATGTCCTATTTCTAAGTCAATTCTCACAAAACTCGACGCAAGTACGAACAAAATGATATCCACAAAATGGTCGATCGGAAAAAAAAGAATTTCAAGGGCTCCGCCCTCGATCCCGGGAGAGGGCTCCCTGCCCCTCTTCTAACCTCATGGCGATCTGGCAGTGGAGGTCGACCTGCGAATAACTCTGCGTAGAGGTCAAATGAGGGAAGAGCAACGTCAGGTGCAATGGAGAAGGATAAAGTAGGAAATGAAAATATATAAACAAGCGGTGATTACGAAGAATCAATTTATGCTGATGTGAATGAGGCTGTGTAGCGAAACAAATTATGACGTGAGTTTTTTTTTTTCTTCTAATTATGAAACAAAGTACGTGGTTGTAACGAAATATTCCTTTTTTTTAATACATGCATTTCAAGACATACTTCATGAAGAACCTTTGTTTTTAATATCTACTCTTTTCCTATTCAAATTTTGGCGCCGTGCACGTGCATGGTATCAAATTAAGCAGTCTTAACTCAAAACTGTGACGTTTCATAATTCAATCTCACCTCTTTACCGGTGAGACATACCGTGTGAGACGGCACAAGTCAATTTGCTCAATATTAAGCAGTTCTTTTTGGCTAGCACTAGTACAATGGGTGAGTGAGTGAGCTTTACTCGTAAAAGCAAAGCAAAGCTAAGCTAAGCTAGCAAATAGGCATCCATCACTTCCCCTTGCACGCTACTACTCCCTCCGGTTTGTTGCTTTTATGAATACTCTAAATACCAAATAAATACCCACTAAAATAGAAAGAAAAAGAGCAGGATAAAATTAAATTATGTTTATGCTCCTTAATGGTGTGATTAGGTCTAATCCGCCAATGTTAATGATTAATTTGTCATTACCTAAAAATAAGTACCAAGTCTTGCAGGAGTGGTTCTTTAAACGTACGACGTACATTCACTGTTTCAGAAGTCCCTTGGACTTTTGTGTAGACGATCGAGAATGATAGGTTCTGTGCAGGACGACCCCCGTGAAGCTATTGTTTATAATTGAGTACGAATAAATCATGAAGATACTAAAACATTAGCATTTAATTGTTTATCAATTGTGTCTGTCGCGGTGTGCCACCCGATTAAACACACGAATTCTAATCCCTGCGCTTTGTAATCACATGGCAGTAGTTGGGTTTAATTGCCCATGACATCTCTCGCTGCCGTCTTGATAAAGCTACAACATGTGTGGTGCGTTAAAAAGTGTGTTGAAACTCTCGGATACAGAAAAAAGCCGCAAAATCTCAAAAAATTGTCCATCTATTGCATTCAATTTGTCCGCCTAGTCCATAAAAAGATGCAATCTCAGAAATTGTCCACCTATAACATCCAATTTGTCTACTTGACGCAGAAAAAAGTACAAGCTCAGAAATTATCTACCTGTAAAATTAAATTTGTCCACATGTAGTCGTGTTATAAAATTTCCTTTAAATAAAGGTTTGCAATATGAGATTTGTGAGATTTTGATATTTTAATAGAATTGAATGTTGTATTACTGGTTTTAGATCTTGCTTATTTTATCATAAATGTTTACTTTTTTTTTCATGTATAATATTTAATTAGAAAAAATAAAATTAAAAATTTTCTGTTTAGTTTTTTTTTCAGGTAAACATATTATGGTATTTTTTTTCTTTTAGACTATTTTTTTTTATAATTTAATTTTCTAAATTTTTTTTCGCAGCAGTGTTCTCGCTAATTTGAGAATAATTAATATATTGAACTAAAATGTGAATAATTTTATATGAAATTTAGACATGCTAAATAAACAGTAGACAGTTTTAACAAAAAATAGAACTAAATTAGTTTTATATGAAATGTCCACTTTTTATAATCAGTTGTATACTTAGGCTTAATTTGTATAACTATAGGTAAATTTGTCACATTATTGTCATTATTTCCACCTATAGATCAATTTATCCACTTGTTACTAAGATGTGTCTACCACAATTTAGTTGTCCACTTGTATTTGAAATTATCCATATTTTTTTCGCGCTATCCACCTGTAGGTTAAATTGCCTACTTCTTATTGAAAATGTCCACCTCAATTAAGTTGTCCACTTGTATTTGAAATTGTCTATATTATTTTCAGTCTACCTACTCATAAATAAAATTGTCCATTTCTTACTGAAATTATCCACCTAATTAAGTTGTCCACTTGTACATGAAATTATTCACATTATTGTTAGTTTATAAAAAGTGGAAAATTTTAGTTCTATTTCTCGAATAAAATTGTTCATTTTTTATTTAGTATGTCTATATTTTATATAAAATTGTCTATCTTTTAGTTTAATATATTTATTTTCTCAAATGAGTGAGAATACTTATCGGGAACACTGTTCCACAAAAGAATTTAAAAAAAAAAATAATTATAAGAAAAAGGTAGAAAAATTCTAGTAAAATAAACGATTACAAATTTAAGACGAGTAATATAAGCATTGAATGTTATTAAACTCTCAAATGTCACAGGTCTCACATTATTCTATGCTTTATTTAAAGAAAATCCTATAGTACAATTACATGCGGACAAAATTTATGACGATATTTTTTGAGTTTGCACATTTTTTACATCAAGTGAACAAATTCAAATCTACAAGTAGAGGTGGACAAATTCGATACTACACATGGATAATTTCTGATTTGGCACATTTTTCTTTCCATATTCACGAAATTAACATAAATTTTTCTTACTAAAAATGATATCCAAAAACATTACTTAAAGTAATGAATCTATCCACTTAACACAAAAACAGTTTAGATTTGTGTACAGAACATTAAATGCTCCTGCAGCGATAAACCTCTGCCAAAATTTCTTATATCAACGCGAAGCTAGACTGAGAGAAACAAATAATAAAGAAGGATGTAACGAATGATGTGCATTAAATGTGCGAAGTTAGTAACTTAATGAAGTTAAAACATCAAAGGCAATATTGAAATTATGAATTTACAGTGTGGTTGGTATTGCTTTTGTCGGAGATTAGGGTAAGCAATGAATTTTTTTGACTGTTTGAAAAGTTCAAAGGACTTTTAGGGACGGAAACATTGTGACTCAGGAGGAGGAATGAATAAATAAATAAATTGGTGAAATTCATAGTGAGCTCATTTGAACGTCGGCAGCGTCCTGTTGGTCCCAAATAAAAGGGTGCAGACCTGAGCCTGATTCACAAAGTGGACCCGGTTTGACTTCAAAATCTAACCACCCAATAATTGGATTAGATCCAAAGGACACGTGCCCGAGACCAACTTGGACCCACTTTATCTAAAAAAATGTTGGTTATTTCCCCCCCCCCCCCCCCCCCCACCCCCCCCCCCCCCCCCCCCCCCCTTTTTTTTTTAAAATTTATTGGCATCTCATTCAAAATGCATTTCTCAAGATGACTCAAAATTCAAACCAAATCAAATTCGAAACCTACTGAATTTGGGCAAGGAAATTGATTCTGATCCTAAAGGTGGGCCTCATGCCAGCTGGTGAAGAAGCAAAGGACTCAAAAATGGGTCCCCATTAGCTCTGGCTAGATCACACACAAACACTAGCTTGCACTTTGTTAATTTTTTTGATTATTGTCCCTCAAACAATTAGATCGTGCTCCCCTAGCTTCTGCCACAACTTCATTCTATAATTGTCCAAGAAAATTTTAATTCATTGAATGTTGTATTAAAAACTTAGCATTATGGGTCCTATGTACTAATGTGGTATTGTGATGTGTAACAACATGATCATTGGCAATAATATATTGTTAATAAAAGATTCGCATGTTATTACATTAACCTTGCTCCAAGCGAGGATCAAACGCATCTGCTTGAGCAAGACATCACAATTTGAAGGAAAAATTATGAAACAACAATACATCAGACCCACAATCTCTTACCTATTTTGTGATCCAACTGAGACAGTGATTATCTTCACGGTTCGCACATGCATCTCTTTTAACATTCAGTGGTGGGCGTTGACAATAATACAATTGATAGGTCAAAGCGCAGGAGGTGGCAATGTGATTTTAGGGGCCGTTTGTTTCGCGTAAAACTCCGTAATTCGTAAATGACTTACTATCCAGTTACAGCTACGGCGTTTGTTTGAACCGTAATTCGTAAAAGACTTACGTAACTCAACTGACACTCACTTGCAACCCAGTTAACACTCACTTACAGCCCAGTTACAGTTAATTTTGTGGTCATACAAATTTGTATTATTTTTTTATATTAATATTAAAAAAAGTTTAATATTTAACTTTTTTAATATTTATTTGCAGTATTAAAATTTTTAAAATCACCAAATAGTTAATTTTGTGGTCAACTTTTTCACTTACGACTTATACATTACGACAACCAAACACCGTAAAGTACAATACACCTTCCCACTTTACAATTTTATATTACCAACCAAACACCGTAAAATTTACATACATGTAACTCATTTACAATTGTAAAAGACTTTACCAATTATAACTACGAATTACGGCCAGTTACGACAACCAAACAGACCCTAAGTGTATCACTCTTGCTCTTGCCCCTTATCTTGTCTTTTGTCCCTCACGGAGAAATTTATCAACTTTCATATCCTTTTTGTCCTCTCAAGGGGGGACAGGAGGGATTTTTAAATTAGGACAACAGACTAAAAATAAAAAGTGTTTGGGGATGAACATTGTTTATCCATAAATAGTATTTAAATGCAAATGGAAGCAAAGACCCCCCTCCTCATTAAATAATATATTCGTTGGTTACTTGAACTTCTACGCAGTAGTATTTGTTTTTAAAATATATTAGCATTTCCTTTAAATTTGTTTTGTTTTTTTTTTTAACATGTATTTGGTGTTCAATCAGCCTGAATTTCTCTGATATTATCTTAAAACTTCTATCATTACACTAAAATTCCAAAAAACTTTGAAGCTGGCTTTTACTAATATCATTTGTGCCATTGCACAAAAATTCCATAGTTCTGATGGAAGTTGAAGAACATGTTTCGTGTTCTAACGTAGATTTATGATATGCATGAATGCACATTAGGACATTTTTTCTTTCCTCATAAAAGTTTTCTCCTCTTGTTCTCATCTTTAGGTGGAACTAGAGGTTAGTCTGCTAGTAATACCTTCCTCTGAGGTTCTAGATTCAATCTTCACGGTCTTTGAGCAAGGGATTTAACTTGAGTCATGAGTGATGGATGCACGTGTATAAGCTTTGGGAGTGGCAAATGGGTCTAACAGGGTCGGGTCATATTCGGGTCTATCTAATTATAATTGACACACATCCGACCCGTTTAATCAACAGGTCAATATTGCAAACCCATACTCGACCCGGATGTAAACAAGTCGACCTGACACGACTTGTCTAACACCTTTATTAATTTCAACATTGTTAGATTACTCAAATCAAAGTTATAAAACATCAAAAAAATAAATAATACTACTAATGTCTAATTTTACCAACATAATCTTTAATTTATCAACAAAACACAGGAAAGTAAACCGTAATATTATTAGGTACCCACTAGTTTAACTTGTAGTTTTTAGAGGGTTCGCATTTTGAAGTTTATATATGTATATATAGAGATAGACTTGTATCTTTTCAAAAGGATTTGATCCCGGATCCTTCCCACTCAAATTCAACCCTCCAACATTCGAATACAAGATCCACTCCGTTGAAGTTGATCTATACTATTTCAAGTATCTATAAACCAAAAATCAAGTGTTTTAAATACTTTTTGCCCATCCATCAAGTAGGAGAAAAACGGACGGCCTAAATAGTGAGTTAAACGAGTCTATCTCTATATATATATATATATATATATATATTAAATAAACAAGTCAAAAGCGGGTTAAACGAGTCAAGGTTCAAACCCACACCCAACTCGTTTATGATCCAATCAAAAAAGCTGGCCGAAACCCACAAATTACGGGCCGGGTCACCCATTGCCACCCCTGTATAAGTTGGAGGTTTTTTTTTCCCCTCCTCTATTGGGATATGAGTCAATACTAACTTTTTATTGAGGCTTTATGTGGATGTTTGGTGTTGAATAAAAATTATAGTTTTAACTTGAACTCGAGGCTTCCCATGATTATATTCCACTTCATCATCATCGTCCTAGAAGCAGAGACAAATCAACACCGACCAGCTCAAGAGGATGCCTCAGTGTTAAATATGGGCTTTTTGGTCCAAGCTGTGATGGGCCCTCAGAGAAAACTACATTTCAAAATTTGGAGATGCATGTTAAGGCATCTACATTTTTTTTTTTTTTTGGGGTAGGAAATCCATTTCCAACCCAGATGTTTTATGGTAATTATAAAGTATTTTAATAGCTTTAAATTCCTATAATAATTGCTTGACTTAAAGGATATTAAAAGAAGAAGAAAAAAAATTAATTGAGCGGAAAAGCACAACTTTGTAGCTAAATATAATGTTGAGGGGCTCTTCTTAATTATATCTTTGGACTAGGCCCATATTATTTGTAGATGAAGAAAGGCCCATCTTTTAAGGTGCTATTTTAGAGGTCCTTGCCACCCTGCATGTATTCCTCTCTCCTCTTGTCCCCGCATCTTAATTATATCTTTGATTCTTTTATTTTCTTGAATTTTTTGGGTGGTTCAATTTCCCATGAATATCTTTTATTTTTTTTTCATTTCCTGCTACTGTACTCTTTTATGTAAGAGATAATGTATCTTTTTCTCACTTGTATTTTGTTTCGTTAACTACTTATTAATGAAATGGAAGGACTCTTCAACCACTCATTAGCTTATTGGCAAAAAAAAAAGCCAGCCTACAATGAGATTACATTTAGGGCCTGTTTGGTTGGTTGCAAAACTTTGCAAAATGCAAAAAGTTTTGCAACTTTACCATTTACACTTGTTTGTTTCCATTTGCAAAATGCAAAAACTTTTTCCACTTTACAGTTGCTACAGTTAAATTTGTGGTCATTTAATTCTCACTTTTACACTCATATTTTCTTACTTGCAGTTGCTACAGTTAAATTTGTGGTCATTTAATTCTCACTTTTACACTCATATTTTCTCACTTGCAGTTGCTACAGTTAATTTTGTGGTCATGTAACTCTCACTTGTAGTACACCAATTCAAAACAGTTACTTGATAATCAATATATAATTTAATATTTTTAAATTTAATATTTTAAATAGTGTTCAATTTCTTATTTAAGTATTTAATTATTTTATATTTTTAATCTTTAATTTTTTATTGTTTTTAATATTGTTTTAATATTTAATATTTTACTATTATATTTACTATTTTTATTTAATATTTTATTTAATATTTTATTATTTTATTAATACTTATTCCATTTTTTATTATTTTATTTAGAGTAAATATTTTATTAATATAACAATATTATACTATAATATAAAATTACTATATATTTAGTTATTTAATTTTTAATATAAAAATTACTTTATTAATATCATAATAATTTTTATTATTATATTAATATTTTATTATGTTAATATTGTAATAAAGTATTTAATTATTTTATATTTTTAATCTTTAATTTTTTATTGTTTTTAATATTGTTTTAATATTTAATATTTTACTATTTAATTTACTATTTTTATTTAATATTTTATTTAATATTTTTTTATTTTATTAATACTTATTCCATTTTTTATTATTTTATTTAGAGTAAATATTTTATTAATATAACAATATTATACTATAATATAAAATTACTATATATTTAATTATTTAATTTTTAATATAAAAATTACTTTATTAATATCATAATAATTTTTATTATTATATTAATATTTTATTATGTTAATATTGTAATAAAGTATTTAATTATTTTATATTTTTAATCTTTAATTTTTTATTGTTTTTAATATTGTTTTAATATTAATATTTTACTATTTTAATTTACTATTTTTATTTAATATTTTATTTAATATTTTATTATTTTATTAATACTTATTCCATTTTTTATTATTTTATTTAGAGTAAATATTTTATTAATATAACAATATTATACTATAATATAAAATTACTATATATTTAGTTATTTAATTTTTAATATAAAAATTACTTTATTAATATCATAATAATTTTTATTATTATATTAATATTTATTATGTTAATATTGTAATAATAATTCAGTATAATAATACTTTAATGATAATTTATTATTAAATTATAATTATATTTTACTTTGTTATTTTTATATTTCTATAATATTACAATAATATTATAATAAAATTTATACTATAATAATTTTCAAGTATTTTTAATATTATTACTATATTTTTACTATATTTTATTTCTTTTAACATTTTTTAATATTTATATTTTATTAGTATTCTTAAAATTTTATTAATGTTCTTTAGATTTTCTTAAGATTTTATATCATTTATTTAATTAATATTTTATTAATATTATTATTATAAATAAAATATTAAGATTATTAATTTTTTATCTCAAATTTATTAATACAATTTAATTTGCAATATTAGATTTAATTTAATAATATTTATATTATTTAAATCACTGCTACAGTTAATTTTGTGGTCAACTTTTCCACTTTCACTTTTACATTACCAACCAAACACCGTAAAACACAAAATACTTTACCATTTACACTTTCACTTTACCAACCAAACACCGTAAAACACAATATACTTTTCCATTTACACATCACTTTATCAACCAAACACCGTAAAACACAATATATTTTCACTGCTACAGTTCACTTTTTCCATTCTCATTTTATAACTTACGACTTGCGACGTTTTGCAACGAACCAAACAGGCCCTAGTCTCATACTAAAAATTCTTCCCTAACCTCTCTTTAGATTGCAGGCATAATTATTTAAAATTTAGATAGACGAGGCTTCTTCAATGCATATAGATCTTCTCCTATATCACAAAATAAAAACAAGATTCTCTTTTTGGCTAGAGTAAAAAGCATTTACCATTATTTCTACATAAATCACTGTAGCTCTTTTTTACAGCAGACAAAAAGATTCAAAGTTCTAACTAATAAAAGAAAGAAGAGGTTTAAGGGAATCTCAGCACGTAGGAAAAATAATTTAGTCCCACGTGTTCTTCAAAACAAATAGCTCAATTGCTTTTATTCTTCTTTGGTCTCTATTTGAATAGGACTGTCTTCCCCAATAAATTTCAGAGAAGAATCTAAGCATCTATTCCCTTGATCATCAACACTAATAATTAATCCATGGAAAAAGATAGAGAGAGACATGGAACTTTTGAGAGAATTTATTCTAATCACACCTATACAATTTTTTAAATCAATTATTATTATTATTCGCATCTTGTTTCTTCATAGTTGCTACTCGAAAAAGAATTAATTGCTCTATAATAATCCACGCTCTATATATGATTATTAAAATCTTAGTAGTAGTAATAGCTTATTATTATAGGGAAGAAAAAGAAAACAAAGTAAACATTATCAGTATTGTTACTAGAGAGTGCATGTAATTGTGAGCAATCATTTTTGACCTTTTATACAAGTATAATATCTAAATCAAGTAATGCGCAGAGCAAGTATTTCAAAAGGTTTCTACAATGGTTGGGAAAAAAAAAGGAGAAATCAAAGAGAGAGAAAACGAGAACTTAAATCTATTCTCATCTTCATCTCTTCATTTTGACCATTTCATACGGCTATAAATTTGTCCAAAATATTCTAAAAACATGATTTTTTTTTTTTTTTGGCTTGGTACTAATGTCTAAACATATAGATTTACGATAACAGCTACATAAACAGTTGAGATGGAAAGATAATTATTCCCTGCTTCTAACATAAATGAGAGTATATAATTTGGAAACAACATTTGTATCATGAATTTTCTAATCAGATATACACACATAAATACACATAGCCATATATGAATTGATTATAAATAAATCAAATCAATATTAATATATAGAGATAGACTTGTATGGTTCCAGACGGATTCGATCCCGAATTTTTCCCACTCAAATACTAATATCCGACATTTAAAAATAAGATCCACTCCATTGAAGTTAATTTATACTATTTAAAGTAACTAAAAATAAAAAAATCAAGTATTATGAATACTTTTTGCCCATCCGTCAAGTGACGCAAATTGACGGTCAAAAATAGTGAGTTGGTTAGATCTATGTCTTTAGACATACAAATTCTTGATCCGACCATTTGATAATGATCTAAACATTTAAAAACTCCTACAAATCAAATTTTTTAAGGTTTCAAATGTTTTACGTCATTAAACTAACTAACTCACTATTTAGACGGTCTGTTTTTCCCTTATTTGATTCATGGACAAAAAATATTTAAATTACTTAATTTTTTATTTATAAATATTTGAAATAATATAAATCAACTTTAATAGAATGAATCTTATATTCAAGTGATGTATAATTATATTTGAGTGAGAAAAATTCGGGCTCGACTCCTTTCCCGAATCCTTCCGCAACTAAAGAAGTCTATCTCTCCACTTAAAAGGAAGAAGCTAAAAGGGGGAGATGACTCTCTCATGTGGGTTGCATGGGCTGTGAACGCGTCCCAATGTTTTATGGCATTTTTACTAAAACTTTATAAAAGCAATATTAAAGGAAAGGAAATGATATATGACGTGGCAAAGCCACACATACTGCACATTTTTGTTGGCTGGTGTTTGTTCCTTTCCAACATGCATGTGAGCACATCAGCACACATGCATGCGTGTCGCAAGTCAAGATAAAATATACCTGCAACTTTGTCCCCCGAATTTTTTTTGCACTGCATGCAGTCCTATTCTTGCTTAGTGACGAAATTTTCCTTCCTTTATTTAACTTTGGGTTTAGCTTAATTTGACCCAAAGTTTGAATTAACATAGTTAAACATCTGTTAGTTTAACCAGAGAATGTGGCTTACACGTGCTTTAGGGATTAAGTTTGAAGCATTAAGTGAATCATCTGTTACGTTAAACATTGGGTCAGAGCTAAACCAAAAGACGCTGTGAGCTAGTTTCAATTTTCAGGAGGTACACAAGAGTGTTTCGTGCAATTTATTCTTATTATTTTATAGAGGAGAAAAAAGCTTGAGTTGGACATGTGCACCAAAAGCTAAAGAGAACATCTGTTACAAAGTAATAGGATCGTGGTTAATGACATGAAGAGGACTTGGGTAGTGGGATTTAGTCAATAATGAAACAAGGGTCAGAGATGGAACTAAACAAATTTGAGAGAAAACTCGAAAGGATAATATTTTCATACTCTAATTAAACTACTAATAAAAGCTCAGCGATTCTGAGTTTTTTCGCTCATGTATTAAGCGGTTAAAAAAAATTATATTAGCCGTACAATAAAAAGGTCATTTGATGCATGTAAAAAGATCGGAATCGTATGATTTTTTATTAATAACCTAATTAGAGTATGTAAATTAAGATGAAAAGTTCGAATCATTGATGAGATGGCCGATCGTGAAGTTCGCACGAAGTTCCGATGAGAACCTATTCTCACTCGAATATATATCCTAAATGAATAAAAACGAGACCGGATTAAAACAGGCCTTTTTTGTCTGTGTGTAAATTGTTCGACTTTTGAGTTATCCTCACTCACTTCCATTAGGGATTGTGTTATTCTCCCTTTGTTGAGCATATTCAGCCAAGTGGTGCTTTAATTTGTGTGCGAGAAAGGAGAAGATAAGGAAGATGGCATGATACACTGGTCATCATCAACCAGTTAGCTTACTAAGGATCGCGATTCTCTGGAAAAAGGCTTCATGCACAACAGTGAATCTGACATCAAACTTTAGTTCTTCATTGTTGACATGACACCAAAGTTGACATGAAAAGAGGAGGAGGAATCCTAATTTGAGATGAGATCAACTTTATTCTTGGCCATAGAGTAAGAATGAAATCATGCCACCAAAGGATTATCAACATTATCAGCATCAGATAGGATATAGGCTACATATGAAGAATTAAGAGAAGTCTAGAGAGTTCTACAAAGAATTTATCAGATATTTGCAAGTGGTCATTTAGTATATAAAGTTAACTCTTTTATCCCCCTATTCTCTACTTTACTTTTGATTTAAAGTTTTGAACCATTGCTGATCCCTCAAAGTTTAATGTTGATTGCAAACGTTTGAACAAACAACTGCTTTAGTCTAACTCTCACATGCTTTCGTAAAGAGACGTTTGGATGACTGTAATTGAAACTGCATGCAGCTTTAATACAAGAGATAACATCTCAATTATTTATTTTGATGAAGTTCTAATTATAGTAGTTAGAGCTCAGATTGATTATAGTTCTAACTATAAGAGCTGGGTTATAATAAGTGAGGGTGCTATATCAATTTTTATTAACAAATTTTATGCAATTCAACCTCATCGTGAATTAAATCAAACAAATGTTCTTTATTTCCTACAGTTGCAACTATAGTTGCTAAGTGTCAAATCAAACATAGAATTTGATGTTCTAATTACATGAATAACAACCACACGACTACAGTATACTTTCAACTACATCAAGCCCAAAAAACTCTTACAGTGATCTTTTTTTGCGATCTCTTGAAATATTGGAGATAAGAAGATTTTGTAACATGATAGCAAATCACTTGCTTATAATAAAATGATCAGAAGTTCAAGGCAAAGATATCAAAATATTTACTATATTAAAGAAAGTTGATTTACTATATACAAGAGAAAGCTAGAATTGGGATGGAAAATTAGTAAAGACAATTACATTAAGGAAAAAAAGAAAAAATGGCAAGTTCTAGAATTGTCTTTGACCGATAAGATGAGGGTGTAAAGTTATTGCACCTAATTCATCAAAAAAAAAGAGGAAAAAAAAAAAATTAAAGTCAGAAGTAATTGTAGTACATAGTATATACTGTTCAGATGTAGTCCCCAACGGAGGTGATCATCATAGTATTAACTCTCCCTAGAGTGACACTAGTTATAATTAATTCTTCAGAAGATTGAATCTGATCATTTAGTACTTGGTAATGATACTAATAAAGCAAACAGATTTAACTAAAACCTCAACTAATCCCTGAACCAATGATCTATTCTGTTTTCTTGAGAAACAAAACAAGCAACAGCTTCAGTTTTCATTGCTCTCAGCTCTGCAATACGCATAAAAAAATCACAAAAGATGAGAGCTTTGTTAGATTCCTTGGACGGTGGACACAGACAGAGTCGTCAAACTCATCCTTGCCTCCATCTCCTTTGTCTTTATGCATAGTATTTGTTTGTTTGTTTGTTTATTTATTTTTTCTCTTTTCTAACAGTTTCACTTAACTCCCTTTGTTTTTCTTACTACTCTTGTTTGGATTTGGATCGGACACATAGTTCTACAGTAGTTAGACATCAGAATGATCTTGGTATAAAAAGATTTTAGCAACTCCATCTAGAAGGCTAGTGTTTTGAGATATTGCCCCCAAGTCCTTCAATTGGCATCAAAGTCGAACTTAATTGTGTGTGTGAGTGATGTTCGATGATGTCGATCTCCCAATGACGCAAAAGGCGCAATGAGCCTGATCACCCCAATGGGACAAAAAGGAACTCCTGCCTCTTATTGAAAGACATAGGGCATCCCATTAGAACTCCTGCCTCTTATTGAAGGACTTGAGATAGCATTTTTAAAAACTAGCCTTCTAGATAAAGTTATTCAAATCTTTTTATACCCAAGAGTACCTGCATGTGTAGCCGATGTGACACTATTAGCCTGTTTGTTTCGTTGCAAAACGTTGCAAGTCGTAAGTCGTAAAATGAGAATGGAAAAAGTGAACTGTAGCAGAGAAAATATATTGTGTTTTACGGTGTTTGGTTGATAAAGTGAAGTGTAAATAGAAAAGTATATTGTGTTTTACGGTATTTGATTGATAAAATGAAAGTGTAAATGATAAAGTATATTGTGTTTTACGGTGTTTGGTTGGTAATGTAAAAGTGTAAGTGGAAAAGTTGACCACAAAATTAACTGTAGCAGTGATTTAAATATTATAAATACTATTAAATTAAATCTACTATTGCAAATTAAATTGTATTAATAAATTTGAGATAAAAAATAATATTTTTAATATTTTATTTATAACAATAATATTAATAAAATATTAGTATAAATAGTAAAATATTACTAAAATATTAACTAAATAAATAATATAAAATTTTAAGCAAATCTAAAGAACATTAATAAAATTTTAAGAATACTAATAAAATATAAATATTAAAAAATCTTACAAAATAATAAAATATAGTTATAATATTATAATATTAAAAATACTTGAAAATTATTATAATTTAAATTTTATTATAATATTATTGTAATATTATAGAAATATAAAATTAATAAAGTAAAATATAATTATAATTTAATAATAAATTATCATTATAGTATTATTATACTGAATTATTATTTTATATTAACATAATAAAATATTAATATAATAATAAAATATATTATGATATTAATAAAGTAAATTTTTATATTAAAAAATAAATAATTAAATATATAGTAAAGTATAATATTGTTATATTAATAAAATATTAACTCTAAATAAAATAATAAAAATTGGAATAAGTATTAATAAAATAATAAAGTATTAAATAAAAATATTAAATTAAAATAGTAAAATATTAAATATTAACATAATATTAAAAACAATAAAAAATTAAAAATTACAAATATAAAATAATTAAATAATTAAATAAGAAATTGAACACTATTTAAAATATTAAATATTTAATAATATTAAATTATATATTGATTATCAAGTAACTGTTTTAAACTGTAAGTGTACTAAAAGTGAGAGTTACATGACCACAAAATTAACTGTAGCAACTGCAAGTAGAAAAATATGAGTGTAAAAGTGAGATTTACATGACCACAAATTTAACTGTAGCAACTGCAAGTAGGAAAAGAAGAGTTGCATTTTACAACTTATTTTTCAGCGAAACAAACGGCGAAAAATAGAAAAGAAGTTTTACGACTTGCGTTTTGCGACGAAACAAACACGCCCTATGTGTTCAACCCAAATCCAACAACCTCTTCTATTATTATTATTATTATTATTATTATTATTATTTTGTTTTCCCTTCTCTCTCTTCTCCCTACTTTCAGCTTTTTTTATCAGATCTTTCTTTACCCACCTCCAGCTCCACCTTTTCCTTTCCCTTCTTCACACACACTCCCCATTCAAGCCCTCTCTGGATCCCTCACCTCTTCTTCTCCTCATCTACAATGCACACCTTGAGCTCAACTCTCCAAGAGATCACTTAGAGAACTCACTTGGGTCTTCTAAAAAATTCTCCAATCTCACTCTGATGATGGCTAGGGAAGTTGAGGACAAAGGCCTCCTCTTTGCTGCCTCCCTCCTCGTTTCTCTTCACATTTGGAGCTGTTCAGGTCAGTTTCACTTACAAAGCCGATGTCTTTTTTGGCTTACTGATTGATATTTTGTTTTGAATTTTTTTTTTTAGCTATTTAATCAGTTCAGAGTAGTTTGATTGTTGAAAACTTAGTCTTTATTTCATTGTGGGTTTTTCTCTCCTTGAGAGGACAAAATAAGTAGAAGATTCCCATTTGCCCCATCTCAATGAAAAACAATACTTTTGGTTTGTTGAACAAATTGTTTGGTTCTTGTGTGATCGGTATGGTTACTCACATAGCTTGCCTTTTCGAAGTTATATTCTTTGATTTATGAGCTGTATAATCATTCATTATAGTTTTACTTGTTGGAAATTGTTGACTTTTAGAATTGGATTCTGTATAATCTGGTTTGATTTAATGGGGAAGAGAAGGGTAGTATCTTTGAATCAGTAAACAAAAGAGAAGAAGAAAGAAATTTTAATAAAGTTGGTCATATGCTTCATTTTAAACCTAGAATCTTCCTCAGAACTTTCTTTGTGAAAATTGCATTATTTTTTATTCCCTTCTGCATTTGAATTACTTTCTGTTGGTAAAATGTGGTTTTTTTCTTTCCATTAATTAGTATATGTGTAGTTTGTTTCTGCTGGAAAAAAACAAGAAACTAGATATATATTAAATGAAAATAAACACAAGCAGAAAGTAAAAGAGAGAAAAGAGGAAGAAGAAATTAGATATTTTATGGTTTTAGAGCAAAGTGTTTTTTTAAATATTTAATGATGATACAGATATTTCCACATGAAAATTTGTGAAAGCTTCCACCTTTTAATCTGTTATTAATCTAAGTCAACAAGTGACTATATCATTGTAGAAAATGTTAGGCGTTTATAATTCAGTTTCCACATACATGGTCTGCTTCAGTAGGGAAATAAAACATTATATTTCCCTTATTGCAATAAAAAGAGAACTGCTTCCATATGGTTTTCTTTTTTTGAAACTTCTATGTCTTTGTGTTGATATGGAACTTCTTTACTTACATCCAACACCATTTCAATTGTTTCATTGGCATGATGGTATATTGTTGTAAGATTCAATCTTTTAGTTTTCTATGGCAATCTATTTAGCTTAGTGTATCATTAATTTTCCTTTTATGGTTTAATTCAGAATGTATAGAAAAATTTACACTTTTCCCTTCTCAATTAACTTTATGATTTTATTGTACTCTCAAATCTTTGGTGTTTACCAAGATTCAATAGACTAGTGACAGATACTGTTTTGAGTTATCGTTTATTGTGTAGTTCTTGTTGCCAACAGGCATAGAGAAGTTTACTGATTTTCTGTCTGTTTTTTCTACTATCTTATACAACCACCTTCATCAAGTCACTTGTTCAAACATGCACACAAATCTAGCCTAGTGTGGAGATATTTGGTATCGGTGGTTAATTGTCTGGCTAATCGTCTTGCAGGAACCTTGATAGGTTTCTCCTATGATGCAACTCATTTAGAGAGCCCCAAATCATGGTTACCAAAGAGACACTATCCTTCCTTCAAAAGAACAAGGTGTCCTACTCCCAATTCCGAGTCTTTCTTACTAAGCCAGAAGCCTTCTTAGATTCACTATCCAACACCCAAATCCCCATCGATTTATTTCTGAAACCAATCCAATCCAAAAGTCTACTTGACTCTAAATCATCGACCATCTCATGGCTTAAAACCCATGTCATAAAACATCTCCCTCACTTGAACATAAGCACCATTGTAGTTAACGCCACCAAACATGATCTCACTTCTCTCCCCCATACCTTGAACTCAATCCATTCGGTTTTAGAGAACTTTGATCTTGATGGAAGGATAAAGGTATCTCTTATGTTCTCTCTTACTGACCTTGAGAAAAACCTCCCAAGTGCCATCAGATTCATAAAACAGACAAAGTCGTTTATATTTGTGGAGACATTTGTTGACACAGAGCTAAGCTTAGCAGATGGCTTCATTCGTTCTGTTGTCGCGAGAGCTCTCTCTGCCTGCTCTCTTCTCCTTCCTTATCCTGAGATCCCTTTGATTCTCAATGTTAAGAGTTCGATAGTCCCAAGTGGAGTAGAAATAGCTGAGTTCACAAACAAACTGATGAAGTCTACAAGCACCCATCCTCAGCTTAAAAATAGGATTTCTGGGCTATTTGTCGAGATTTCCCCTTTGGATGAATCTGAGCAGAAGAAACTTGCTTGGCAAGAGGAAGTGATATTCCTGTCTTCTCATCGACAACTGCTTGACAGAAAAAACATAACCGTCCATGACACTCTTGCTCCAATAACAATTCCATCCTCGAACCCGTCATCGGATATCATTACTGTCCCTTCCACCAATCCCAGCACCATCCTTCCCACGACATCGCCGATCACAGTCCCTTCCACAAACCCCACAACCCCTCCAATCACTGTTCCCGCCTCTAATCCAGTGACAAATCCAGTGACAAACCCAGTGACGGCCCCGGTGACAACCACACCTGTGACCATCCCCCCTGCCGTGCCTGTCACAAACCCCGTCACGACACCCACAACTAACCCAGTAAACCCGCCAGTGACCAACCCAGTCACAACCAATCCATTTCCACCTCCCTTTTCGTTGACTCCAGCGACAGGCATGCCCAACACAGCTCCCGTAACACCGGCAATGGGTGCGCCTACAGGATCGGGACAGAGTTGGTGCGTGGCGAAGAGTGGTGTGTCTGAGGATGCACTTCAGGATGCGCTCGATTATGCTTGTGGGAAAGGAGGGGCAGATTGCTCCGCCATCCAGATGTCGGGAAGCTGCTACAACCCGAACAGCCTCCAAGCTCATGCTTCATATGCTTTCAATAGCTACTATCAGAAGAATCCGGTGCCAACAAGCTGTGATTTTGGAGGAACAGCTACAGTTGCAACAACCAATCCAAGTAAGCCGCTTTTACTTTTTTGGTGTGGGGGGTTCAGACTTGTTATCATATATAACTCATATTCCTGTAAATTTTGACAGGCACTCGAACCTGCACTTATCCATCATCAAGGCAAACACATTGCAGAACCAGAAACTTCTATGTTGCATAGAAATTGGGCTTAACTTAGGAGAAGGAACATGAACTTTTCCTCGATTTCAAAACTCTACCATAAACTTTGAAAAATACAATGAACGACGAACTATGACTTGATGGTAGTTTTGTGAAAAATTCAGCGGATTCTATGAAAATTCATGCTAGTTGTATTTTTTTAAAAAAGCTTTTGATAGTTTTTTGAAATTGGGTGAAAGTTCATGGTAGTTTTCTGAAATGAAGCCTAAAATTTATTATGACACACACATGACCTTAAATTTGCTCTTGTTAACGCAGTTCTGCATCCGGCACAGGCAACACCACAGGCACAGGATCAACAGGATCGACAGGTATGGGCTCTGCTTCCGGTCTGAATCCTGCTTCCGGCACAGGCACCACCACAGGCACGGGATCAACAGGATCGACGGGTATTGGTACTGTACCAACCGGTGTGACTCCTACAAACGGTGCTAGTTCTGGGTCAGGGCCGTCCGTGCTCAACACTAACAACTCTGGTGGATCCAATACAGTTTTCGGATCGGATAGCCCCACGGGGACGATAAGCAGCAGCTCGCTGTCCCGGCCTGCTGGAGGCTGGATCTTGTTAGTACTCGCGTGCGCGACGCGACTGCTTCAGTAGTAGTAAAACATCAGATAGGGCTTTGTAATCTATAAGCTTGAAAGAAGCAGCAGCTACAGTGAAAGAGATTGTAGATGTGTAGAAATGTAGCTCCTTGAGGTTTGAGGTAGATTGTGATCTTTAGTTTTAAGTTTTTAAAGAATGTTCATTATATGTACAGAGAGTTTGATCTATTACTATGTGAGCAAGCAGGAGTTGTGTCATATATATTGTTCAATCTTATTCTTCTCCATTTGAGTAGATAACAAATTAACGAGAAGAGCGGGGTTAAAAGTGTGCAACTGACCCTTTTTCTTTGGTGTGAAAATATTTTCTCTTCAGCAAACTAGTAAAAAAAATCGTTTATTTGCATACCGGAAAAAAATTGAAATTGCAAGGGAAAAAAACACGATGTAAATATATTAGGTATTAATAAATATTAGATCTATTATTTCTCTTTCAGTAGCTATTTCGAATCTTTTAACGCTAAATTAAGAACTGCAAAATATTTTATGCGGATGTAATACAATTTCACACTTTCAAAATCAATTTTTTCCTAAATGAACATAAAAATTGACTCTTTATTTTCACACTTTTAGTCTCACTCCCTTGATTGCTGAAAACCCCTCTAAATGTAACTCGAGAAAGAAATATAAATATAAATGTAATTCCTTGACGTAGGTAAAAATCTAATTTAATTTTACCAAATACTAACAAATAACAGTGATAATAATAATAATAATAATAATAATAATAATAATAATAATAATAATTTTACTGCTATTTATTTTAAGAATATTAACAATCAAATGAAAGCTAGAAATTGGATATTACAGAGGTTCTATTTGCAAAAGTCCCAAGAACCGGGAACCACTTTCACGGGTTCTGCCGCTGACTCACTGCGACTTTGGTGGGTCCCATTCCCAAGGGGGTTCCCGTCTTTCGCCCGGTATAACTACCGCCAATCACTAACAAGCCATTCTAGAACCTCCTCGGGAATTGTCGGCTTCGTCTTCTTTGCAATCCAAAAAAACCCTAACCCTAATTCAGAACGTGAACCGGTGACCTCCAATGTCGGTCGGCGGAGGAGGGGGCGGGGAGTCGACGCCGTACGGGGTGGCAAAGACGTCGGTGTGGTGGGACATCGAGAACTGCCAGGTGCCGCGGGGGAGCGACGCGCACGCGATCGCGCAGAACATCAGCTCCGCCCTCGCCGACGTCGGGTACAAGGGGGCCGTCACCATCTCCGCCTACGGCGACACCAACAAGATCCCCACCGCCGTCCAGCAGGCGCTCTCCAGCACCGGCATCGCCCTCAACCACGTCCCCGCCGGTCAGTCATCACGTCATCCCCTCCATTTTTTCTGAGAAAAAGAAAATCAAATTTTTATGTGGTCTCTTGGTGGATTTTAGGGTTTGATTGAGTCGTTTACTGTGTTTGCATTGCTACATGTCTTGTGTCTTTTTATACCCTTTTCCTTCAGAAAAGTTAAATTTTTATGTGATTTATCAATCACCACCAATTGTTTATCCTTATGCTTGTGACATTGATACGGGTGATTATTATATGCAGTTGCAGAATTTAGGGTTTAGTTAAAGTGGACACTAGTTATGATGGTTTGGATTACTAAATACATTCACATATAACAATTATATCTTTTATTTTCTTACAATACAATGAGGAGGAAATTAAAGCCAGGTGTTAGCATGGTTAAACCGAAAAGTTTGCTGGTGAATGCGATGTAAAATCGAATACCCATGAAGATGAGGATAAGTTTTACAAAAATGGCTATATGATGCGACCAATGACATTGATTGTGGACTGTAATGTTGGGCAGGAGTTTAAAAAGTTAAGTTCTGCTGGAATGATAATGTTGAAATAGATGGGGCTGACAAACATATAAAAGATTAAGATGAGAAATGAGAATATTCCTGGGACAACAAAAAGTGGCTTATGTTTAGGGTGATATGAGAAGGAATTGCTTGAGATGACTTGGACATGTGGGACAGGATTCTTAATTGAAGGAGCTGCTGGGACGATAGGTTGACCAACATTGATACTAGGGGAAGAACAAAATTAACAGGGATTGAGGTATTAACAGGACATTAGGCTTGCTAATACAATAAAAGAGGAGATTTCCTTTAACATAGCCAAGTGGAGAATGTTCATTTAGCCAACCCTAAGAGCCTGTTCGGCAAGACAGAATAGAGGAGGAATTGAGTTTTGGTGATTCCGATTCAAATGATAGGATTTGGAATTCCCATTGTGATTCCAAAATCTTGTTTGGGAAATGAACATGAAAAATAGGATTTGATCTCAAATTTGCTTCCAATGCCTTAGTTTTCTTTTTTGGTTGGTGGAAAGAGAATTGGAATTGAAAATTGTCATTACTAAAAGTGGAATCAAACTTTTGTTCCTTGTGATTCCACGTTTTTAGATGGAATGAAAATTTGGAGAATTGGTTGATGTGGTAGTGATGTGGAATCAAATACCAATTAAGGAATTTAAGATTTTGGATATGATCACAAGTCTCAACCTGGATCTAGGCTTCACGACCAGTTGAATCAATCAAGAATAGACTAAATAAAAAACTTAAGCAAAGCTTTATATTCAAAATATTTAATATCTTTATTCATCAAATTAAGTCTCTTAAATAGACCCTTGCAAAGAATAGTTTCACCACATAACCGATGTGGTACTAAACATACTGGACTCAATAAAGCAATACGAAATAAAAGAAGACTCGATCAACTAGACTTAATCAGGACTCCTCAAACTTACTCAAACGAAGTCCGATTGGACTCAAACGAAAGACAACGAACAAAATAAAATATGGACTACATGATTCTCTAATAATATCAACTGACTCATAAACAACTAGGGCTCAAAAGTAGAGCCAAAATGGTGCCGATGTGATTCGACGACGACAATGTTGATATGTACGTAAAGGAACCGGTGTGATGCCCCATCAGTACTCTCGGGGTGAAAAAACTCGACCCTATCGAGTGCGGCTCCAAATGACTCTCATAGAACTCCAACAAATCTGGCGCTAAGCGCTGCAAGTCTTCTCGGGTAATTCATGTATCATCAGATTCTGGACGACCTTTCCAATGTACTAGATATCATCTACAACCACCATCTCTAGTAGAGATGATCTGATCATCTTTTATGCTATCAATTTGTTCTGTTGTAAATGAGTCAATTGTTGTTGGCAGTGGGGGAAAATGGGGTCCCTCAAATAAAGGCTTGGGGGGGTAGGCTCATCAATATCCACAAGTAGATTATTAGATTAAAAGGAGGACCTTTATAAGCTACCATGTCTGATATATTAAATGTCGAACTAATCCCAAGCCCGAAGGTAAATCAATTACATAGGCATTTGGATTAATTTCTTAGGATTTTAAAAGGGCCAGCACTACGGGCAGTTAATTTCTAAACAACTCCAGGTGGGAACCGCTCCGGACGGATCAGAATCATTACATAATCACCCTCATTAAATTCAAGGTGCCTATGGTGCAAATCAGCATAGAATTTATACTGAACGTTATTTTCCTGAATTTTCTTGCTCATTTCTTTATGCAAATCATGTATGTGCGATGCAAATGCAGATGCCGACTTGGACACTCTAGGATACTGTGTCATGAGAATAACTGAATAAGATCTATAGGCTCCATAGGTTTGCAATCGTGCACTACCTTAAATGGACTCATGCCTATTGACCTATTACATGAACTATTATATGGAATTCGGCAGTGGGTAAGATGAGATTCCAATTCCGTAAATGTTCACCGACTAGACATCGTAAAAGATTTTCTAGGCTCCTATTAACTACCTCGGTTTGACCGTTTGTTTGGGGATGAAAATCAGTGAACAATTTGAGCTTAGTTCCCATTTTGTGTCATAGAGCTTTTTAAAAGTAACTTATGAACTTGGCATTTCTATTCGATACAATGATTTTGGGTAAACCATGCGGCTTAACTATTTCGTCAAAGAAAATCTGAGCAATTTTGGAAGCATCAGAAATTTTGCTGCATGGTAAGAAGTGGGCCATCTTTGAAAAATGGTCCACAACCACAAATATAGAATCAAGCCTCCTGATAGTCTTTGGAAGTCCAAGCATTAATTCATACTCACGTCTTACCAGGGACGATCTGGCACTGGTAGAGGCATATACAAGCTAATGTTTTGCTTTCTTTGCTTGGCCAATTGGCAGGTGCCATTGCCCAATTAGCCCCACAATATCTCGTTTTAGGCTTGGCTAGTAAAACAAATTCTCTACCGCATTTATGATTTTTTTCTCGTCTGAATTGACTAGCAAGACTCCCATCATGCAGTTTTCAAATAAGATAGTCTCGTAGTGATGTACGGGGAATGGACAATGTGCGAAATTGAAACAGATAGTTATCCTGGAGTAGAAAATCATCTATCTCCTGTGTCACTCCTTGCTTCAAAGCACCAAAAATCTTTCCAAAATCGGGGTATGACACGTACTCTTTCTTGATTCGCTTGAAACCCACTACCTCAACGTTCAGTTGTTTAAGCACACATGTGCGTCGACTGAGCGCATCGCTGCCTTATTCTCAACCCCAGATGTGTGCTTTTGGTATAAGTGTAGTCTTGCATAAACTCAATCCATCTACCGTGTCTAGCACTGAGCTTCTTCTGCGAGTGAAGGTACCGTAGGGCTTCCTGGTCCGAGTAAAGAACAAATTTTTCGGTAAGAGGTAAATGTCGCCAATGGCATAACGATTGCACAACCACATAGAATTCTTTATCGTAGATGGAGTAATTCAGTTTAGCTCGCTCAATTTTTCACTGAAGAAGGCAATTAGGTGCTTTTCTTGACTGAGTACTCCGCCTATGCCAATGACTTAGGCGTTGCACGTTACTGATTCAAACAAAGTCCGATTGGACTCAAACGGAAGACAACGAATAGAATAAAATATGGACTACACGATCATCCAATAATATCAACTGACTCGTAAACAAGTAGGGCTCAAAACCAGAGCCAAAGTGGTGCCGATGTGATACGACGGCGACGGCGCTGATATGTACGTAAAGGAACCGGTGTGATGTCCCATCAGGTAGTGTGGGGACTACTAATGGAATCAGCTAATTCCAATTCCTTTTTCTGATTCCTGTTGCCAATCAACAAAAGGAATTGAATTTTGAGTTCTAATTCAAGTATTCAACCCATTTCAATTCCACTCCTTAGTTTCCTCTTGTTAAAGAGGCCCAAAGAGCCACATGAGTCACATGCTAGTGGTTTGGGTCTGCATGTGATTCTTTTTGCTCATGAATTTATACTTATTGAACTGAACCAAATTTAAATCTTTTACGGAATTCAATCCATTGGAATCATCTTGTTTGATGGGTCGAACAGGTAAAAGTTAATACATTTGCAACCTATATTATGCCGCCTTTTTGTTCCAAAGCATTCTTAGATATATTTCTAGGCCTAGATTATCTTGGGAGGTAGATCTGATAATACTCCTTCACAACAGAGGAAGCAAATATAATCTTCAAGGAAAGAGGAAGTCCATTTTCCTCGATTTTGGATGTTTAGTTTTGCCATATTTTCTTTCTCCTCACCATTGTATACCCTATTTCCAAACATAAATTAATTTTTTGCTCAAACTTTGCTGGAATAAATGTATGAAGCAATCAATCTAGATAAGTTCTCTATCGGGGTTTTCCTAATTTTCTTTCAGATATGAACTTGGCATAAGTGAGTGAAAGTCCTCATTGTGCCTTTTCCATTCTCGCGCATTCTTTCAGTGTTTCTAGGTTATCATTTACCTAAATTCCCAACATTTCCATTTAGTGTATTTGGCCTAATCTGTGTGCTGCTCTTGCAGGGGTCAAAGACGCGAGCGATAAAAAAATTCTAGTTGACATGCTTTTCTGGGCAGTTGACAATCCTCCCCCTGCAAACTATCTACTTATATCTGGCGATCGTGATTTCTCTAATGCTCTGCATCAACTGCGCATGAGACGATACAATATTCTACTCGCACATGCACCAAATGTATCCCAAGCACTTGTTGCCGCTGCTAGGAGAGTATGGTCCTGGACAAGCCTTGTGGCTGGAGGGCCACCACGTCAGAATTCAGACTTATGTTATCCTGTTAATGCATCTGGTGGTAACAGCTCATGCTCAGAGGCAGGAAAGAAAACGATAGAAGACCCTATTCCTTTTAATGTTAGCTCCAGTACTAGAAATGAAGATACTTCTATTGGAAGAGGTGATAACCGTTTTACTGGTAATAAGCAAGCTTGGAGAAACCAAGCTCTGGCTACAGGAGACATATCTAGAACCTCTAGTCTACCTGAAAGTAAAGAGGGTACTGGTATCCAATTTCAGAAGCAAATGTCTATGCCTGTGATATCAAGTTCTGAAGCACATGAAAGTACTTATACAACAGTTAGTTCTTCTTCCTGCTCATCAACTCAGATGCCAAACAATCAGTTTAGTTTTTCCTCTCAATCTGAAGGAAAACAGTTCAGTAAAGCTCCACATGAGTTCTTTGGGGCTAATAAGCCCAGGGCATTAGTTGGATCTTCTAATCAGCCTCCTTATCCTGCGGGCCCTATAAACAATGGGAACACCATCTCAAACAACCAGCACATTCAATATTCTCAACCCTTAAGAACAACTGGTGTGCCACCTCCTCAACTGAATCATTCTTCCAATTCTCATATTTATGGATCTTATCCTCCATTGTACCAACATAGTACCATGCCCTTCAGGCCAGGTCCACCACTTGATTTCAATAGGCTCAAAATTTCTGAGTTTCCAAGTAATTTTTATCAAAATGGTTCATTTCCTCCTCAAAACTCCAGACCTCCTGGTTATATGCAGAATCCGCAGCCCTCGTATTATGAAAAAGCATATGGACGTCAGTTGAATGCTACGAACAGCAGTATGTCCTACAACGGAAACAGGGGGATCCCAGGATGCCAAATGTCATCCACTGCAGTCCCGGACCTAATTGGAAGCATCCAAGGTGCCTTGAATGGACTGAAAGCCAACAAGATGACGCCAACTGAAGCAAATATAGCAGACTGTGTCCGGTATGGGATGGGCATTCAGAACTTCAATGTTAAGATGGCCTTGAACTGTGCGCTTGAGCATAACGTGGTTGTTATGCACAAGTTGGGTGCTAATTTGCCATTCTATATTGGAAAGAATGATAGACTTTGGGGATGTGTAAACCCCTTGGATAGTAATGTTAGCCATCCTGAAGCAACATGGGATGCAATTAAAAACTTTTTATCTTCTTCTCATGGGCAGAGAGCAATATCCTCCACTGAGTGCAGGTGAATAGCATTTAACCCACTGATTCTTTGTTATTATGTTGGCTCATTATCATGTTATTTTAGATATCTTGGCTTCTGTCCGCAGGTATCATGCTGCGACTGTCTTGAAGAAAGCATGTCTGGAACATCTAGCTTTGGGCGAGATACTTCAGATACTGCATGTGATAGTCCAAGTCAAGAAGTGGATTATTCCTTGCCCCCATGGTTGGCAGCCTTTGTCGTTTACATTAAAAGTTGCAACAGATAATGCAGGTATTGGTATCAAACAACAAAGTTGAATCAGACGGTAATGAATGGTGAAGTTAGGAAATGGTTAGTGAACACAACTGGTTCCAGAAAATCGGACCCTTTCAGTGTAGTAACTCGGTGGTAGATGAGAATGATGGTTAGGTAACTTCTATCTACTTGCTAATACAAGTACCTAGTAGATAGATATGGAAATGGTGATTCTTTTCAATTCAGATGCCCCCCTTGCTCTTCAAGTGATTATCACAAGCGTGTTTTAGAAGATATATCCCTGTCCTAATACTTATGGAACGGCGATGTCCCAATATGGATTAGTCTGGTTAGATGACTAATGTTAAGAACCTGCACCCAGTCCTGCTGCAACTTTTTTTTTCTCTGCTTAACTCGTTGAGCCATGGTGTGGTGGATTTTCAAAGCCGTTAGCTGTAGATTCAGATGAGCACCAGTTGGTTCTCAGGGTCCTAATTATGGCATATGAGACCAGTCGGGAAGATTTTATGCCTGGATTTGTTCTTGGTTCATAGCTGGCTACCTGGAGTAGATATGTAGTCGTGTTCTAGTACTTTCTGTTCTCTTTTTCTGCTCGAAAAAATATTGGGCTACTGGTAGAAGAAGGTTTATTTCAAGTGGCAGTAGCGGAAATCAGTATCTGGCTTTGGTGCTGATAACTTGAATTTTCGAAGACTTCACACTGAAGAAGTAGAAAACCCTTAGCTGTGGAAGTCTTGCAAATATATCGTATACTCTCTTTATCTTTTTATCGTTGCTATCATCAGTGTAGAACTGTCTACCTTGCTAGAGAACTTACCAGCCAGCCTCAATGTATGTTTTCACAGGTGGTGATTGGGTTCTTTAGAGTTTATGTAGTTAGCTTATAAGTACATATTCAATTCTTGCTTATCTTGAAGTATGCAGAAGCCAAGTAGCTTTTGATTTATGGTCTTATGATTGTCGTCTCTTTCTAGTCCGTTTGAGGAGATGATGGGACATTTGTCCAACTTTCCTTGTTTGTTGATGAGAATTTAAAGATTGTGCTGCATATGATTTATATTGCGTTCTTTAAGTTCTGTATATTGTGTTTTGTGCTGGATTCTCTGCTGTTGTATGATTTCAAGAGTCTGGGATAAAGATTGCAGTATTATTTCAGCAGGTATGACACATATTCTTGGTCCTCAGAAGCATTTTTTTTCTCCCTTTGTTTAATTGTTTATGTTTGATCTGTGCCTGTTATGTCTCAAGAGTATAGTTTGAGAAGCTTTATTACCCTATTATTGTGTAGCCCAATACTGTTATCTGTCATCCATAAGTTGGTTGGTATCGTCATGATGTGGTAGCAGGTAACTGATCTAGGGTTGAGCTAAAGAAACTCTTCTGCCAGTGTATTCTTTCAAAGTAATCAAAGTATAGTGTTGCATATTCAGAAAATACTTGAGCCTGTAATCGTGCGCAGTATATGCTGGATTGAATGTTGGTACTCAACAAGACTTTAATAATCACATGACACAGGATTTTACGTGATGTGAAACACGATGAGTACTCCAATAATGCGTATGAAGCAGCAGGAAATAAAAAAATAGTGGCCATAATGCACAAAAAAAAATAATGAAGTTTCTCAGAGATTATGAACTAGATTAACAAAGAATTTGATACATCTCTCCTAGCAAAGAAAAAGAATTTTATACATCTTAGCGGAGAAAAATGCTTCTACTGCAAAGCACTAAGAATAACCAATATGGTGTGAAATGAGAAGGGGAAGTAGACAAATGAGCTAACATGGCAACCGTGTATCGTCCAATCTATACCAATTTACAACTCCTCTTCCCATCAAGATGTTATTTTGATTTCTTTTGTCAAATATTGATATGAGACACCAATGAACTAATCACTAAAATCGTCATCGAGGAAACCAATATCAGCATCATCTCCTTCTAGCGGCTCAACTATGCCAGGTAACACTGCACCATTTGTACGAGCCTCTTTGGCTTTGTATCCAAGCCTTCATTCCCGTTCACCTCATTGTCGCACTCTGATTCTTCCGTCCCACCATAAACTATTTCCTGCAGTCAGGACAGGACAACTCGATCAGTTCATGAATTAAATTAGCAAAAACAAGGGGGAAAAGAAACGATGAAATGCATACGAGCATTACCTCATTCTCAGTCTCAACGACCCAGTCTCGGAACAAGCTATCCAGCAATACACTATCAATGGACATGGAGTCATCCGTCATTCTCTTTGACTGCCTCTCCTTAAGACGCAAGTTATAGTGGACATAAGTAACATCATTCAGTTTTTTCTGTGCCAAATGGTTGAGCCTTGTGGTATAAACTCGATCAAATGAACCCCAGTTGTGTTCACAACCAATGGATGAGAGCAAGTCTGGCTTAATATGCGCATGGCAATTCGTTGCAACTCCAGGCAGTTTATCCCATGTTGTTGCCACCATGCAGCCATGGAGTAAGAAATATGCAAGATGCTTCAGCATCACATTTGCTGCAAGTACATTATATCTAAATCAAATTGGATATTATTAGTAAAACGTCAGTTTTGTCAGAAAATTTTGACATCCACACTTGGATTTAGCTCCTTTCTTGTAGCTAAAGCCAGTTCAGTCCCGAAACCAGCTTTGGCAAAATCAAATTCAGAAATCCAAGGTGAAGGGCATGAGAACATAAGACCGGTGAGTGAGAGAGAGAAGAAATTTATTCTGAAAATTAAAGAAAATTTGAGACAGAATATCAACACTTGCATCGCAGCAGAAACCCACCTCCCATTATCCAATTCAAGTCGAGTTATACATTCATTTAGACCACGAATGACCTCTAGTATCTACAAATTAAGATTAAAAAAAATTCAAAATTCAGAGCAAAACAGTTATATTGAATCTATGTATCAGTTAATATAATATAAAGTCTCGAATATGCATTTGAATCAACATACCACCATGAAATCTGATCGATACCGGTATGCTGGATTAAGGTAGTACACTGCAACATATGGTGGATGCTGAATAAGAGAGCTCCAATGGTTGTCAATCACACTCCAAAACGGACCATACTTGCGCTCATCATCACCATGTATAGCTTTTATAGCAAGCTTAGCACAATACATTTAATTATAAATCGAGGGCATGGATAATCCCCCCTCATCACAGTCCACCCTCCTAAGCACATTAACAATTGGGTGCACAGATTTATTTACAAACTGCATCTTCGTCCAGAATGTGGAGTTCAAAATAATTTTTTCAACTTCTTTGCCTTCATCTGATTTTGCTATCTGAGAAGAAAGCCATTTGCTTGATTGGAACATTCTTTTTAGAGCAGCCCTGTGGTCTATCAAGCTCTGTAAAGTAATAAAACTAGTGGCAAACTTGGTAGCAGCTGGTGTAAGAAGTTCCTTCCCTTCTGCAAGTTCTTTCCGCATTACATTTAACAGCCAGGCGTGGTTATAGATGAACCTAGTAATCTTTTGGCCTTTCTCAATGCGCTCTCCAACCCGTTTTATCTTCACAAAATCCTCAAGCATCTGATCAATGCGATAGGCAGCACAGGGTGTCCAAAAGAAACTACTACTCTTCTCCTCTAACATCTTCCCTGCAGTCTTATAGCACGAGTGTATTTTGTTATGACCTGTTGTTTATACAAGGCAGTGCAAAAAGCAAATACAGGTAAGCAGGACGCTTCAAGGAACAATGACCTACCTACCTCAGAAACAACTATTTTATGAGATGGTCAAATTTGTCTCTGTTTCCTGCTTTTGTATCGTCATTGGTTCTTAACTTTATCAAAAACTTTGAAAAGATTTGTAACATCTTCCGCAATATCTGTTGCATCAATGGTGGAAATAAAATGTGTCCCTCTTGGACAAGATACCAGGAAGTTAATTAGTGTCCTTCCTTGCACATCTTCTTTCCAAGTATCTGCCATAATAGTACAACCAGTAGCATTCCAAGAAGGGCTAATTTCTTCTAGGTAATCTTTAGTAGTAACAACTTCATCATGGAGAATTGACCAGAAATTAATCCGCTCGAAGGGGCTCTCAGTCCTTGTCCATATTGAACAACCAAATCCAGCATCTTTCGGAAATATGAAGAGTCTGCGGCATGAAAAGGTATTCCAGCATAATAAAAGAATCTGCAAATGGCAGAGATTACTTCCTTCTGGCCCCTTTTATCACATGTCTTCAGTTTTGATTGCTTGGAGGACAGTGGTAACTGGATGTTCCTTGCTTTTGGAAATGTAGAATCTGGATTTAGTTGCTTCAACTGCAGCTCTGAACTGCTAGTACAATTACCAGGTGAACTTGTATTATAACCTCTTTTTGCAGTTTTACTGCGAGAAACAACTTTATCACCTGTTCACCTCTTTGCCCTGTTTCTGTCGTTTGAATAATCTTCCTCATCATTGTCTGACTGAATATAGAAGGCTGCAAGTTCTTTAGTTTCAGGCCTTCTCCTCCTCCCAGTCCGATGCCATTTCATATTTTCTTTCATCTTAACATAGACGTCCTCAGGAGCCATTTTACAGGATGCAACCTCACCAGGAATCCTGGCCAAGTGTTGTTTAAAACAGTTGATACCGCTACTAACGATCTTCTCACAGTAATTGCATTTGACCTTCTTTTTCTTATCTTGAGCAATGCCATGTTCCCATCCGGGTCTACAAATCCTAAAGATCGAAGAGGAGCCATTTCAACAACCAAACCCTGATCGCTACTGCACCGCCTTTGCTTCTGTCTATGGCCAACATGCTCTTCATCCTCTTCATAATCATCGTGATAGTGAAAATCTAAAGGACGCTCTTCGTTTTCAGATGATCGTTTTCTGCTAGCTCAATGTCCATCTAGATTTTCTTTCATTTTCATACACACTTCTTTGGGAGCCTTTTTACAGTATGTAACTTCACCAGATATTCGAGCTAAATGCTGCTTCAATCTAAATATGCCTCCACATGCTACCTTGCCGCAGTAATTGCACTTCACTTTCTTCTTATTTCCATCATGAGCAACACCATGTTACCATCCGGGGTCTGTGAACCCTGTTGATCTAAGTGGAGCCATATCTCCAAACATGCATGCTATGGCACAGTAGCATCCGCCTTTTGATCAAATTTCTGCATAATAAAAAGAGATTACAAACATATCAGACGTGGGATCTCTCTCCTAAAACCACTCCTGGTATTCCTTTGGGTGGTGAGTGGGGATAACACATAAATATCGGAGCTATCATGAAGAAAGATGAGTGGAGTTATGAACATATTAAGAAAATCTGTATCTTCCTAACAGTTGCCTAATATTTCTCAGAAAATAGTTTAGCGTATGGTTTTTTTTAGCTTGATTGCTTCATCCTATTCATATGCATTACTGATACCATTCATCTTGTGCTTCATACACACGAAATTTGGGAAGAAAGTGGGAAAAATGTAGATAAGGGGTTCAAATTCAAGAATTTATGATGTTACAACCAATAACTAAAAGGAGAAAAATATTAGATAAAAGAACATTCACCCGAAAAAAAAAAAAAGCAACTGCAAAATAAGAAGATCCAACTACCTGCTTAGACTTCATGCTGAACTTCTGTCAGATTCATCTGCCTTGATAGCAAGCAGCATTATCAGATTGTACATGCTCTTTCCACGCAGACTATAATATTTTCTGTCAAAAGATTACCCAGTTGGTTGAAATTGAAATAGACACCATGTAACATGATGCATCATGAATAATTCTAGTGCAATAGAAAGAACAATTGAAGTCAAGTATAGACTCAGGCAAGTAAGATCCGCTCCAAAATGCCACTACGTGCGCCAAGAAAGTCTCAAACTAAAGAAATAAACTTTAACTTCTGACTGGAAGTTATAAAAAAAAAAAAAAAGAGGAGATAAATTCATTGAAAAAGTTCCACATTAAATTAAGAGTGTGAACACTGAAGGCATCCATACAAGCTCTCAACAAGCAACATGTTTGATTATTTACTTATTTTCTTCTAGCAGAGAAACATGATTATTTGGCTTACAATGTGCTTCAAAAAAAAAAGTGCTTAATCCAGGATTTTTTTTTTTTTGCCCCGATTTTTTATGTTGACAACAAGTTCTCAACTTTTATCAATACTCACCTGGATTTTTCTTGAACTAAGCAAAAATTAATTGCATTTTTTGGTTTCTTGTGGCCATCCAAATAGAGCAATCAGCTAACTAACACTTTTTAAATATCATGCATTTTGCTTTAGAGACAGTAGAACTGAACAAGATAAAACAACTCATTTCAACAAAAATTAAATAAATCAATCAGTTGGTAATTAGCAACAAAAAACTAAAACACAATCAATCTCACCAAATCCCACTCTGATCAAGCTCAAACCCTAGAATTCAAAGACAGGGACAAAAATTATCGATTTTGAGCTTACCTGAGAGTAACTGGGACAGGATTCGATGATGAAACCCAGATTATCTTGGATTTCTTGTTGATTTTTGAGATCGATGGAGGGAGAATCGACGCGCGTTGACTCACACAGAAAGAGGAGTGGGTGGGATTGGCTCTGGATTGACTCGGGTCATGGGACTTCAACTTGGGGCTCGCTCCGATTCTAGTGTAAAAATTTACAGAGACCAGAAAAATGGACCCAAGGACTCCACGGCTTCCATTATTTTATAAATACGCAAAAGACGAGGTGAATTTGAAATATTAAAATTTGAATCTTTTAGTTATACCCCTCAAATCTTTGTATTAGCATCAGCATCAGAAGTCTGCTGCCTCTTTTGATCGCCGATGGCCGATGGCGGCCACCGCAAAGCTCTCGCCTTTCCTCCTCCTTTGCCTCTCAAAGCGGCGCTCCCCATCTCCCGCCATTTATCCTCACCCCCTCGAAATCACGACTCTGTCATCAGCAGGAAGAACCTCAACCCCAGCTCTCTCGTCGACCTCCTCAGCGCCGACCCCGACCCAGTCTCCGCCGTCGACCTATTCAGGCGGGACTCCCGCCAGAGGAGCTTCCGGCACACTCCAGCGACCTACGCCCATCTCGTCTCCAAGCTCGGCCTGGCTGGAAAATCCCAAGAGATGGAGGAATTCCTGAAGGAAATGGTAAAGTTTCACTGCCCCCCATCAGAGGTAGAATCATCGTTTCAGTTGTTGGTTGAGTCCTTCTGCAGGAATCGCAGGCCGAGGGAAGCTCTCAAGGTGTTTGAGATTGCGAGTTGTGCCAAGTTCAGGCTTTCGATTTCGGCTTGCAATGGGCTTTTGAGTGCCCTGGTGGAAGAAAAATCGAGTCTTCATGTGGTGGTTTTTGTGTATAAAGAGATGGTGAAAGCTGGGATCTTTCCCAATGTGGACAGTTTGAATTGCTTGATCAGGGTTTTGGTTGAAAATGGTCAGATGGAGCTGGCACTGGATCAGTTTGAGAGGATGGAGAAGAAGAATTGCAGGCCGAATAGCTTGACCTTTGAGATTGTGATTGGTGGGCTTTGTTGCTGTGGGAGAGTTGATGAAGCAGTTAGGGTTTGGAATCGGATGTTTGAGATTGGATGCAGTCGCGATTGCAGTTTTTATATGAGCATTATACCTTGGTTTTGTAGAGTTCATAGACTGAATGAAGCTAGTAAGCTGTTTAAATTGATGAAAAGTGATGGCTTTTCGCCTGATTTATACCTGTACAGCGTTTTGATTCGGTATTTGAGTGAAGAGCTGAGGATGGATGATGCAATTGAGGTGTTTGAAGAAATGAGTGAATCGGGCTTTACTCCTGTTACTTGTATGCATGTGGATATTGTGAATGCATATTGCAAGGTTGGGGAGTTTGGAGAAGCGATAAGATTTTTAAAAGAAAATGATGTATCTGATGTGCAGCCTTACAATGCCTTGCTTCAAGGTTTTTGTGACAGGGGGAGAATTCAAGAAGGAACAATTTATCTCAAACAGATTCAGGAGATGGGTATTAGTGATTGTCATTCTTGGAATATACTTGTAGACTGTCTATGTGAAAAAGGCGACGTCGGAAAAGCATTTGAAGTTCTTGGTCGAATGATTGTCTCTTCTTTTTCTCCAGATGGATCTACTTATTCTGCTTTCATAACTGGATTTTGTAAGATGGGTTCATATGATAGTGCTTTGGATTGGTTTAGGCAAGGTCTTGTTAGGGACATGTCTTTTGATTCTGAGTCTTGTTCTGAACTCATCAAGGGTCTTTGTCATGTGCAGAAGATCCAAGAAGCCGTTGAGGTTTTCTACTTAATAGCCAGTAAAGGCTCCACTGTGAACACAAATGCACTCGATATCCTAATTCAAGGTCTTTGCCTTGGGGAAGGGTAAATGACGCCATTAAACTTCACTCCGTTGCATTGTGTAATGGTACCATGAGCACTTCATATACATATGAAATTGTTTTTCTTGCACTGTTGGATTTGAACAGGCAAAAGGATGTGCTACCTCTCCTTTCACAAATGTTGGTGGAAGGTTGTCCTTTAACTTCTAGAACATACCGGATTTTGGTTTGTGGTTTATGTGTTGAGAGCACTAGTTGGACTGCTGCTTCCTTATTCAATCAGATGGTCCAGGATGGCCTCATTCCTGACACTGAAACGCTTGAAAAGTTAGTTTACGGTGCATTCAAGTGTTCTCGGTTGCATTTAGTGGTTCAAAGCTTGGATAAAGTTATTGAAGGTGGTGGATTGACGAGTCCCACGGTCTGTAACGCGATCATCTATGGGCTCTTGAAAGAGGGTTGCGGGGGTGAAGCTCGTAAGTTCTTGGACTGGATGTTAGAAAAGGGTTGGGTCCCCGATTCCAATACACATGGCTTGTTGGTTGGAAGTGTTGATCTGGAAGGAAGGTATGGGGCTGATAAAGTAGATGAAGATGGTGACGGAGTGAGCAGCATACTGTCTGAGGGGCTAGGAGATTCTAGCTGATTCATTGTTTAACAGTGCAAAAATATGATGTAGTTTTTCAACTGCTTCATCTACAATGAGGGATTGCAAGAGAAACCAGATGGTTTTCATGGCACAAGTTGAGGAAATGACTAGCGTGGATAGTCACGAACAAATATGCTACGTGGGCAATGAATCATAGTTTCAGGTACAAAAGCTCATTGTTCAGCAGTTTACTTCTATTCACTGCTAGTTAGTCAAGTTAAATCTTTAGTGTCCCTTGGACAAAACTTTTCATGTCAACGTTGTTTTTCAACACCATTTCACTTAATTGAATAAACTTAACTAAGTGTGGAAATGTAAATAAACAATTTGATTGTTTTTTGAATAAATTTTGTTATTGTACTCAAATTCTCACTGTACAAAAAAGATAGATCTTTATTGCCACTTAAAACATGTTTTTCAGCTCAAAAAGATCCTTGCTTCTGCAAAGTATGTTTTCACCCGTTCATTTGCTCTCTACATTTCTGTACATTTGCTATCATACATTTACTCACAGGTCTATCACAGTTTCCAAGAGTTTTGTTTTGTTACCCTCCTGAATACAGTAAGCTCATCTGCCTAATAAGTGAGATCGAAGATCACTATTTTTCTCATCTCATATTACAGTAAACAACTATTGGGAAAAGCTTAATGGATCTGTGTGTAAAATATATACAAAAAACTGATGGTTTTGCACAATATTACTTTACAGAGCTTGCTAGAACATATGAGCACTTTAAGAAGAATGTTCTAATCAAGAAAAACCTTCATCCTAACTAGCGGAACAGATGAGAGCAGATAGGTGAATTTTTTGGTTTGAAGTTTGCAGTCTGGAGGAAGATACAATCAATT